>CAJVRI010001519.1:250000-365000 GCA_911649635.1 Poeciliopsis gracilis
GTTTTGATGTGTAAAATGTAAAAATATTTGGACATAAATCTGTAAACAGTTTGGTTTCTGTATGTTGGTCAATAATTTCATTTCACTGCTGTTGAAAAGCTTCCTGATGTTGTGAATATCGTTTTTAACAGAAACTGTTGAAACCAGAGGAGTTGCTTCACTAAGCTCGTTAATTGTCCTCTAGTTTCCCAGATCCAAAAGTCTCTGCATCGGCAGTGGAAAATAATAAAGAACAGCCATCCGACATCAGACTTCAGATAGATCTAGAGCTTTATCCAGAGAATTCAATGCATACAGGATGTCACATCAGCATCACACCCAGATTATCAAGAAGTCCAACACATAGAATGACCAGCAACGAGTTGAAAAGGAAAGACAAAAATGCATTTTTGGGAATCGCTCACTCGGGCACAAAGTGGTTCCATCTTCTGCTGTAAAACAGACCATTTTATAAGAATGTGTTTTCCCTTCATTGAAATATATGCATTAGAAGGTGTGTCCTCCCCTTGCAGGGCTGCTTTAATGTTCATTTTATTGCCTCCTCTGAGACCTGCTAAAAACCCAAAGCAAATATATGGAGAGCCTAAAGCAGGATCTTGTACCAGCCGCCTCCTTTTTACATTCCAGACCAGATTTTATGACCCGCAGCTCGACCTGTTGGTTTTCTGCCTCAGTGCTTCAACAAGACACTGGTTTCTATTTTATACAAACTGGAGCAAAATCTAATGGCCAATGATAACTAGATGTTTGGATCTAAAACTGCAGGGTTGTCTGTTTTTAGAAAAGCTCTTTTGAAATACCTGAAATATTTTAGCAGTAAAATAGTTTCCTAATCATATTGTATTTCAGTAATATAAATTGCATGCAGATAGTCTGGTTGAAAACAAACTAATTCAAAACATGCTGTTTAATGCTTAAGGAAATATCTTAATACATGTCACTATACTTGTAGAGGACTTTTCTTAAAGGTTTTAGTGTTTCACTGAAGTCTTGAACCAACAGCAAAGAATTTATTGATCCTGATTAACAGATAAACTCCCTGTCTGCAGAACACTTACGGGAGTAAAACACTGCCTGTCTGAAAACCTCCTTAGAGATTTATGTAAGTTCAGAGTCACCAGTTGTTTTAGTTTGGATCTTTATCTAAGTTTATCTTAACGTAAAGTCTACTCCACATATTCATGCTACATCTAATATTTCATATGTCTAAAGGTCGACTGTCTCTACAGTTATGCTAACCAGACTTATATTCCCAACAAAACCAACTTTGAACACTTATTTTCTGACTTGAATCACAGAGAAGACAGAGATCTCAGCTCAGCTGCTGCTTCATTTTAGCGCCATCACAGACTGCAGCACAGCTACATGTTAGCTAGCATAGCAGACCGACTTCCCAAAATCTCAACATTTTATAAAACTTTTTCTGACCTGTGAAAGGTTAAACCAGCAGGACATTTCCCTGACCCGACGTTCCTGATTCGATCCAAAGCAACGATAACTCACCCAACGTCCAGTTCGATCACAGATCAATGGTTCTGATCGATCAGCAGCTGATGGACTGCTTGTCCGTTTCAGGGCGGTCTCTCCAGGGTCACACGGGGTCAGCCGCTGCAGGTGGCGTTCGGTAGTCAGGTGACCTTACGAAACTCCGCCCCCCGGCCCGTCCCCTGCTGGCTCCACTCGCACAAAGCCAACTATCCAATCAGGTGCCGCTCGTTCACCCTGCAGCCAATCAGAAGCCTCTGAGGACGAAACGGTAACTTCCTGCTTCTGTGTTCAGGTATGAAAATGGGCGGGGCAGCTCCCACCAGCAGCAGGTGACCTGCTACGCCTTCAAGGACGTCAACAACTGGTGGATCATCAAGGACCCGGCCAGGTAGGTCAGAACCGAGTCAGAACTGGAGCAGAACCGGGTCGGGTTCTGCAGGTTTCAGCAGGTGTGTGTCTCAGACAGGAGCTGGTGGTGGACTCTCCGCCCCGACCTGTGCGACACGGTGACATCATCCAGCTGGTTCATGGGATGACATCACGCCTCCTCAACAGGTACGTAGTTCACCTGCTGTGATGTCATTCTGCTGCCGTCAGCACTGACCTTCTTCTTTTGTGGCAGCCATGATGTGGCCGCGCCCATGAGTCCTCATGCGCAGGAGGTTTCTGGATACATAGACTTTAACGTTTCCATGGCAACCCAGAACCTGTGGAGGCTGGTGAGTCCGACCGAACCGGACCGAACCAGGGACACTTTACTCTGGGTTCAGGAGGGGGAAGAGCCACAGGACAGAGCCAAGCATGATTGATCATTGATCCTCTATTGATCCTCTGGCTGAACCGAGCCCGGTTCTGGTTCTGGTTCTGGTTCTGCTGAGCCTGGTCTTTGTGAATTTGCCTTTAGGAGATCTACAACAGGGAGGCGGAGTCAGAGGAGTGGAAGACGATCGTCTCTGAGGTCCGATTGGTCCACGTCAACACTTCAGCTGTCCTCAAGGTCCTCACAGGAAGTGATGTCACTGCAGTGGCTGAGCAGAGCAGCAGCGTTAACCTGTGTGTGTGTGTGTGTGTGTGTGTGTGTGTGTGTGTGTGTGTGTGTGTGTGTGTGTGTGTGTGTGTGCAGCTGAGCGGCCTGCCTCTTCCAGACTGGGGTTTCCGTCAGATGGAGGTCGTAGCAGAGAAGCTGCTGAAGGCTCACAGCAGCAGCCTGGGCTGGACGGTGGAGGAGCACCGATACGGAACCAGTACGACCTGCAGAACCCGCAGAACCGAGTCTAGACAGTCAGCTATCAGACTGTCACAACATGGAGTCCAGATTCCTTCACTAACATGGAGTGGCAGTGGAGAGGAAACCCCTTGCTAACGCCGTTTTGATCTCAATGCTAGCTGCAAACAGCTTGACTTAGCGACTGGAGCTACGCTTTCCTTTCTGGTTAGCTGGTTAGCTGGTTAGCTACCAACGGCTGTTTCTCTGCTCCTCATCTTCTTATCTCCATCTTTCTTTCTCGGGTTCACCCAGGATGCATTGCAGCGTAAACAATCTGAAAGACATATTCTCAGATAAAGTCTGTTGTTACAAGATACCTAGATATCTAAATGCAGAGAGACAGGGTCAAAGGTCAACAGCCCCATCTATAGGAAGAGAACATGACGGTATGGGTAGCAGTAGCTGATGGCCTCATGCAGTGACATCACCATCTCCCATGATGCATCACCTGCAGGTCAGGAGCAGAAGGAGCGGGAGGCGGAGCTTCACTCTCCGACACACATCGATGTCGACAGAAAAATCTCCTTCTGGTCCAAATTCACAGAGCTCCAGGTATGACTGTGAACGCATCACGGCAATGCTGTGATCCCTCTGATGATGTCATACTGTGATGTCACTGCAGTGGAAGATGCTGACCGTGAAACAGGAAGAGTCTGAACACAAGTACAGCTCCGCCCCTTTAGAGTGGATCACCATGGATACCAACATCGCTTACTGGCTGCACCCCTCGTCCAATGTAAGACACACACACACACAGAAATACACACGGTATTTGGTCCTGGTCTCTGATTGGCTGGCTGTTTCAGGCTCAGATCCATCTGATTGGTAACCCGGTGTCATGGGGCGTGGCCAACCTCAGTCTGCTGGCCTATCAGTTGCTGGCAGCGCTGTACCTGCTGAGGAGGAGGCGGGGCTTCAAAGACCTACCTGATGGTACAGTTTCCTGGCAGGCTCTGTCGTCAGGCCCGGTTCTGATGTGCTTCTGACCCGGTTCCAACCCGGTGTGTCTGCAGGTGTGTGGCAGCAGTTTGCATCTGTGGGCCTGCTCTGCGGCGGCGGCTGGGCAGTGAACTTCCTGCCCTTCCTGCTGATGGAACGGACTCTCTTCCTGTACCACTACCTGCCCGCCCTCTGCTACCTGTACCTGCTGAGCCCCGCCCTGCTGGAGCACATACACACTCACCTGCTCAGGTACACACGCAGAGACAGGGAACAGATCGGGTCGTTGGAGAACGTGCTAACTCCACCCACTCAGCTTTAGCTCTGCCTTCACTTTGAAAGGTTGCTCTTCTGCTTCTTGTGGACAGTGATGGCTCTGTTTCTGTCCGCAGCAGCGGGACGTCCCGCCACATGCTGAGCGTCTGCATGGCGTCTGTCCTGCTGTCTATCTTCCTGTCCTACTGGACCTTCTGTCCTCTCACCTACGGAAACCCCGAGCTGACAGCCAATCAGTTGCAGGCGCTGAAGTGGAGAGACAGCTGGGACATCCTGTACCGCCGCCGCTGAGACATTGACAGACACAAGGAGACACAGGGAGACTCAGACGGACTGAGAGACGGGTCTTTACGAGCCAATCCTGAATTCACCATCAGCTTTAGCCTTCTGACCTGATGATGTAACAGTGATGGCTGATAAAACAATAAGAGCTCAGCATTAAAACAGTGTGCTTTTATTTTGAAAGAGACAAACTTCCGGTTCGCCAACAGACGGAAGTGTCTGAGTCTGCTCAGCAAGGACAGATTAATACTCACCCAAACCAACCACCATCCAACCATCATCATCCATCCATCAATCCAACCACCGTCCATCCACCATCCATCATCCAACCACCATCCATCCACTCATCCATCCACCATCCACCATCCATCCATCCATCCACCATCCAACCACCATCCATCATCCAACCACCATCCAACCATCCATCCACCATCCAAAACCACCATCCAACCACCGTCCAACCATCATCCAACCATCATCCAACCACCTCCAACCACCATCCAACACCATCCATCCATCATCCAACCACCATCCAACCACCATCCAACCATCATCCATCCATGTGCAGGTACTGGATATTCAAACCAGCCCGGTTCTGAACTCTACAACATGTTCAAGCTTTTCTACGAAAGTTGCTGTGAATAGGGTCAGAACCATCGCTGAGACGTAACAGAACCAGAACCCTCCTGTATCCGTGCCCAAGAGAATATTTTGCTTAGGTTTGAGCAGAGCTCTGAAGCCTGACTGAAACTCAGACAGCTCACTCACCTGTTCAGGTGTGTTCCAGTCCCAATAATGTTCCAGGAAGCACAACCGACAAAAACTAGGAGACAAACAGTCAAATTTCTGAGAATGAGGGAGATTATCATCAACCAACAAGTCAGTAGACAGTCTTCACATGGGCTGAGTACGAGTATTCAGTATAACTCATTTAAGTTTTAATTCCAATATTGATCTTATCGGTATAATTATGGATGAATTGGTGATGGGAATATGTGATAAATCGTTGGCCGCTGAGAGAAGCTGATGAAACAAGAGGTTTGTGAGCAGCACAGTTCAGTCCCTATGGTGAGCCTCATCCAGATGATTTATAGATCAGTGTGCTGATGATCAAGGTTCACCAGGCTGGCTGATTGGCTAGCGGCTGCAGGTGACCTGAGCTAAAGCTCTGACATTTATCTGCTTTACTGCTCTAACTGAAGTGAATGTCAGACATGTTGCGGTTTTTTTTAATAGAACATAAGCTTCTTTCTTTTTGTATGTTATAACTCATTTTTAATTAATTTGAGTTCTTACCCTCCCCAAAATAAGCTTTTTTTTTTTTTTAGTTTATTTATTCCAGTAAACAACAATACAATTGTATTGTGAACATAACGCAATGAGACAATAATAATATAAGAGAATGACATTACAGTACATTAACATAAAAGATAATCCAACAAGTTGATTCAAGCCATATTGTTGATTTCACTCTTTGGTTGGTTGAGGATTGAATTAATAAATAATGTTTAAATTCAATCAGGGAAATAGAAAAAAAAAATTTTCTTGAAAAATTTTCATTTATGTAGATGAAATTTAGCCTTAATAATTATTACATTGATCAGGAAACTTTTCACATTCATTCCTCCATTTTGTTGAAATCCAAATAAGACATTTTTCCAATATAACTGAAATCCTGTTGATATTTTGGAATCAATAAAGTCACAAAAATGTTGCCAAAATACTTTAGAATGAGGACACAACCAGAACAAATGGGTGAGCGACTCTGGACAAACATCACAGCAGGAACAATTCACACCAATGTTAGAGTTGAATTTCTTTAAATAAACTTTAACGATTCGGTGAATGAGTTTAAAAGAAACTTCTTTTACCTTGTTAGTGAGAAGAAAGTGATTATTGAACAGCCAGATAAATTTCCAAGACAAAGTGATACAAAAGCGATTCCAATAATGTACAACCACAGGAACAGAGGTCACGACCTTCAGAAACAGGGATCTGATCAACTTATTATTGTTACGTGGAAAAGGATTCAGACATATTTTGCCAACAGGAGAATGTATGGGAGATAGAACGGGAGACTGAAAATCGACTCTCAGCTTCTGCCTGAATCACATGCAGATCTTTGTAGAAACGGCACCAAGAACTTTGGCATATTCTCCAGGAGAGACAGGAAAATTACATTTACAAAGAAATTCCTCATAACTCAACAACAGACCATCACTGTTAAACAATTGGTCAACCAGAACAATGTTACGATTAAACCAGGAATCAAAAAACATAGTTTTGTTCTTATATAAGATGTCCTTATTATTCCAAATGAAATACTGGTGAGGAGAAAAGTTATGCTTGTAGATGAGTAACCACGATAAAAGGGCCTGCCGATGAAAGTTAGAGAGTTTAACTGGTAGCTTCGTTATATCAAAATTGCAAATTAAAAAGAAATTGAGCCCACCGAATTTAGAGAAAATATGGAAAGGTATAATATTCCAGAAAGACGTTGGAGAATTAAAAAAATTAGGGATCCAATTTATTTTAAAAGTATTATTCAAGATAGAGAAAGATAAACAGTTAAGTCCTCCATTTTCATATGAATTCAACAGAGTAGATTTTTTAATATAGTGAGTCTTATTTTTCCATATAAAGTTGAATAGCAATTTGTCAATTTCATTCTCACTTTTATTATCTAATGATTGTGCAACATAAATGAGTCTGGAGGCCTTCAGCCTTTGGAAGCAAAATACGGCGCAAAGAAAGATCTCTGACTAACCACTGATTGAGTCTTTTTTTAGTTTTTTGAATTAGCGGGTTGAAGTTTAGAGAGCTTCTTTCTATTTGCTGCTTCGTGATGTTTATACCTAAATAAACAACCTCATTCTTAACTGGTTTAGCTTCAATTGAGGCGATGGAACAGTCCTTAATGGCCATTATCTCACATTTTTTAAGGTTAAGAGAAAGACCTGAAGCTTTTGAGAAAGTATCAATCTCCTTAATAGCTAAAGAGATTTGGCTCTGATCTTTTCAAAATAAAGTCGTGTCATCTGCCAGTTGTGTTAGAGTAACTATTTTATCAGCGACAGTGATCCCTTTTAAAGGACCAGTTTTAATATGATCGGCCAGAAGTTGAGCCACTAACAGGAACAAACATGTGGAGGCGGAGCAGCAGCTCTGCTTCCTCTGATCGATTCCTCTGATTGATTCCTCTGATTGATTCCTCTGATTGATTCCTCTGATTGATTCCTCTGATTGATTCCTCTGCAGAGGCTGAATCGGAGACGAGCGGCGGTTTGATAACGCGATTCTGACGTAGTTCCGCTTCCTGGAGACAGGAAGTGCTGTGTTTGTTCTGCTGTTGCTAATAAAGTTGCGGTTGAATCTATGAGCAGAAACAGGAAGCAGTTCTCAGACGGTTTGGTTTCTGGTTCCGATGTTTCTGACAGTAGCGCTTTGCTGCGCTGCGCCGCGTCCTTCCCCGTCCCGTACTGTTGGCGGTACCGACCGACCAGAACCGAATCCGAACCACAAAACGTTGACAAATCGTTGCTTCTGCCGCACAGCCTGATGGGTAAAAAGCTCACAGCGCAGCGGCGGTGATTGGCGGAGGCAGCTGGTCCAGGTGAGCAGCGGCAGGTTCGACCTGAAGGTCCAGAACAAAAGCAAAGGAGGAGGGCTCAGACCGGAACCATCAGAACCAGGTACGTTCGGAAAGGAGATGATCCGACCCAATCATCGGGCCTGGTGGGTTCTAGCAGGTTCTGATTCTGTCGGGTCGGAACAAACCCTCCGTTCAGCTAAAACCAGCAGAACCATAAAAACGTGAGGTCCGTTTGGACTGCTCCAGGCTGGTCCAGAACCAGGTTCTGTTTGTCGCACTCAGGGGGGGCCGCTCATTTTTTTGGTAATAATTTCTGCCATTATAATATCAAAAACATCCAATTTCACTATGAAGTGATTTGTTGTTACAACAATATATATTTGATAATGTATGTAATAATGAATGAGCATCCAAAGGTCACAAGGTCACAAGGTCCAAAGGTCACAAGTTGAGTTAGTAAAATAATATGTCAAAAAGGTTTTATCCAATAGTTTGTTTTAATAAGCCTTTATAATATAATGTAAAGATAATAAAGCTGCTAACAGAAATGACCTTGACGACCCGGACCGGTCCAGTCGTTGAACCGGTCCAGTCCGGTCGCTGAACCAGACCCGGACCGGTCCAGTCGTTGAACCGGTTCGGTTCGGTCGTTGCACCAGACCCGGACCGGTCCAGTCGTTGAACCGGTCCGGTCCGGTCGCTGAACCAGACCCGGACCGGTCCAGTCGTTGAACCGGTCCGGTCCGGTTCTACAACATTTAAGCTGCGTCTTTGTGTGAAACTGAGTTTAAACTCTAAATGAGTCGATTCTCCTGGTGGATCTGAATATTTCTGAGATATTTTGGCCTCAAACTGTTTGATAAGGTTTGATATCAATAATTAAAACTCATCAGTGTCTGATAGACGTCAGGACGAGCTGCTGCAGCAGGACGAGCTGCTGCAGCAGGACGGGCTGCTGCAGCAGGACGAGCTGCTGCAGCAGGACGAGCTGCAAATTTCATTTTAGCTGTTGGAGCTGAAGAGAAACGAATTGAATGAGTTTCTGCAGCGGCTGCAGTTTTCTGGCTGATCCCTGGTTCTGACCTTTGACCTGCTGGTTCTGACCTTTGACCTGCTGATTTAAATGAACTGATTTAGTCTGAAATGTTGCTGAATGCAGCAGCAAAGTGAAGCTAGCAGTGAATATGAGCTGTAAACATTCAGACTGAGCAGGTCGGTCACTGCAGAGCAGATCAGAGATGATTGATCAGAGATGATTGATCAGAGATGATTGATCAGAGATGATTGATCAGCCTTTCATGATGGAGATCAGATCAGCTTCACATGTCAGTATCGGCCGATCACGATGCCCCAAAATGAAGGAAATCACCTGGTGGATAAATCAGATAATCAATCAATGTATCTATTATACATGTATATAATGCAAACAGCCAGAGATGCAATAAGTTCATAGCAGGTGTGTGAACGATCTAATGATCGGACTGCTGATTGCAGCCGGTCCACATTGTTAGCAGAACCAGAGGGCCCAAACCCTCGTTTGGCTCGGGGCCCCATGGAGGCTTGGACCGGCCCTGGTCGCAGTACTTCAGTTCTGAAATGGTTCTGATGGACTTTTGACTGAAGAACCAACAGAACCATGGATCCACATTTGTAGGTCGTGGACGGGTTGGTTCTGTTGGTATCACCAAACGAGTCCGAAGGAGGTTTGGTTCAGTTCCTGCATAAGTTTAACCGGGCCGAGCCAGAACCAGAACTCTCTCTGTCCTGCAGACATGTCCCTGTCGGCCCAGAGGGACCGGGTCCAGAGACAGGTGGAGGAGCTGCAGCGCAGCCTGGCTGTGACCCAGGACGAGTTGGACCTGCTGAGCAGTGAGACAGGTACGGTCCGGGCCCGGTTCCAGACCCATCCGCTAATTATATGTCTACAGGCTAATCCAGCGTCTCCATGGCAACGTCCAAAGCCGCCAGTGACGCTAGCTGAGGCTAACAAGGGGAGCTAGCATTCACTCAGTGAGACGGGAACAACCAGATTATTTTAATTCTGTGTAGAATCTCCAAGTTTCTGGACCTACAGAACCTTGAAGATGGTTCTGAAGCAGTTCTTCAACCCAGCAGAACCTCAGGTCGTTTGGGTCGATGGTTCCGTGTGGGATCAGGGACTGGGTCGCCTCACTCTGTGTCTCTGACTTTCAGATGATGGATCAGAAAATCAGGAGGAGGAAGAGGAGGAAGAGGAGGGACAGGTGAGACACAGGAGCTGGGACACATGTTGGTCCGATTCCCTACAGAACCACTAACAGGCCTGTGTGTGTGTGTGTGTGTGTGTGTGTGTGTGTGTGTGTGTGTGTGTGTGTGTGTGTGTGTGTGTGTGTGTGTGTGTGTGTGTTCAGAGCCCAGCTGACCTGCTGGCCCAGAAGCAGAAGATCCAGTCGGAGATCCAGAACCTGGAGGACATGTTGGGTCCCCGCAGCGCGTCCCTCGACGTGTCCAGCGAGGAGGGCAGCGACTCCAGTGACGAGGTCGGTCCTGTTTGGGGTCAGAGGTCGCATGTGTCGCTGTAGGTGTGAGTGTTTTCTCGGCGTTTGTGTCCCCAGAGCGAGCCGGACCTGTCTCCGAGTGCGTCCTCGTGTCTGAACCTGAACCTGGTCTACCAGCAGGTGGTCCTGGAGACGCTGGACCAGCTGGAGGTGCTGCTGGTCCACAACCGCAGGCAGCAGGTGAGGACCCGGTTCTGACCCGGTTCAGGCCGTGTTCTGACCCCATGTGGCTCTGGACCCTGAAGCGATCCGAACTGCAGTGCAATGTTTCTGCCTGCAGAGGGAGCTCATAGGCCAGATGAACGGACCAATCAGAGAGTCCTCCAGAGAAGGTCCTGCCTTGTCCAATCAGCATCCAGCTAGGATGTTCCTGGGCAGCTTCCTGAATCCGTACTTCAAGGACCGTCTGACGGGCCTGGTACCGCACACACACTGAGAGAACACACACACACACACACACACACACACTGAGAGAACACACACACACACACACACACACACACACTGAGAGAACACACACACACACACACACACTGAGGAACACACACACACACACACTGAGAGAACAACACACACACACACACACAGGGAACACACACACACACACACACAGAGAGAACACACACACACACACACACACTGAGAGATGGACCAATGGGACGCTGCGCTGGTTCTGTGCAGGGCCCTCCAGCCAATCAGGAGGTGAAGCTGAAGGCTCAGAGGATGATGGGATGCCCAGAAGACAAGAAACTGAAATTGAAAAGATGTAAGTTCTGTTGTGACCGGGTCCATCAGCTGGTTCTGTTCTGACCCGGTTCTCTGTGTTCAGGGGAGAGCTGGCAGAAGACGCTGCTGGTCCACTCAGTGACTCGAGACTACCTGAAGAGACTCATGCTGCCCAAACTGTCCAGGTACCAGAACCCGACCCGACCCGACCCGCTGCTGGTGGACGTGTCTCAACGTGTCTCTTGTCCCTCCAGGCTGGACTTCTTGACCTCCAAGCGTTCCTCGGCTCAGGGAGCCGACAGACAGCAGCTGACTGAGCAGATCGACGACCTGGAGAAAGACCTGCAGCAGCTGAGGTCAGACGGGTCCTGGATTGGGTCCTGGACCGGGTCCTGGATTGGGTCCTGGACCGGGTCCTGGATTGGGTCCTGGACATCGGGTCCTGGATTGGGTCCTGGACATCGGGTCCTGGATTGGGGCCTGGACCGGGTCCTGGATTGGGTCCTGGACCGGGTCAGGCTGACAGCCTGATGGATCTGGTTCTGTGTTCTGATTGGTCAGGATGAAGAGAGAGGAGGAGCTAACTGGCGATCGCTATGAAGAGCACGACTGGCAGAAGATCTCCAACATCGACGTCAGTAAATCACCTGATGGCTGGTCGGATCTATTGATCGACGGAACGATTGATTGATTGATCGGTCGGCCGTGCTCCTCTTCCTCAGTTCGAAGGGACGAAGGATGCGGAGGACATCCGCCTGTTCTGGCAGAACGTCCTCCACCCGTCCATCAACAAGACGCCCTGGAGCAGCGAGGAGGTCCAGAGGCTGAGCGCCATCTGCAGGAGACACGAGGACAGACACTGGGACTTGATCGCCCAGGAGCTGGGGGTGAGGGAGGGAATGGTGCGGATGGCGTCTCTGACCCGTCTGTCTCTGACCCGTCTGTCTCTGACCCGTCTGTCTCCGTCCCTCAGACGGGGAGGACGGCCTTCATGTGCCTCCAGATGTTCCAGCGTTTCGTCTCCGACTCTCTGAAACGCAGCGGCTGGACGGCGGAGGAAGACGGGCAGCTGAGGGAGCTGGTCCAGAAGATGAGGATCGGGAACTTCATCCCGTACACGCAGAGTAATGACATCACGCTGACATCACGCTGTGACGTCACTCCCTCTGTCTCTGATCACTCTTCTTCTCTGCTTCCAGTCAGTTACTTCATGGAGGGTCGGGATCCGACCCAGCTGGTCTACAGGTGGAACCAGGTTCTGGACCCCAGCCTGAAGAGAGGCTCATGGACCAAGCAGGAGGACCGGGTACGCTTCGCGCCCAAATGGACCCACGCTGGTTCTGGAGCGCTCAGCCTGGTCTCGGTCTGATCTGTCCGTCCGCCTGTCTGTCCGTCCAGCTCCTGCTGCAGGCTGTGGCTCGTCACGGCGAGAAGTGTTGGTGGAAGGTCCGCTTGGAAGTTCCTGGACGCACCGATGGAGCCTGCAGAGACAGGTGAGGACCAGCAGGGGGCAGCGTTTCTGGGTTTTCCTGAGGGAACCCTGTCCGTCTGTCCATCTGTCCGTCTGTCCATCTGTCCATCTGTCCATCTGTCCATCTGTCCGTCTGTCCGTAGGTATCTGGACTGTCTGAAGAGGAACATAAAGAAAGGACCATTTGACAGACATGAGGTGGAGCTGCTGCAGCAGCTGGTGGAGAAACATGGCGTCGGTGAGGTTCTGATGAGGGTTATGAGGATGAGGATGAGGATGATGAGGATGATGAGGATGAATCACCTGCTTGGTTCTGAACTCAGCGCCTGTTTCAGGTCGCTGGGCGAGGATCGCTGCAGAGATCCCTCATCGCCTCGACGCTCAGTGCTTGAGAGAGTGGAGGAAGCTGGTGCGACAACCTGCTGAGGTAAATCAGGGGTCGGGGGTCACTCAGGGGTCAAACAGGGGTCGGGGACTGTCAGGAGCGTAGACTCATTAGCTGCTGTGCTCCTGAAAGCAGAAGCTGTTCTGAGAACCCGGCTGATCCTCTGTTTCTCTAACAGGACAGACAGAAAGTCAGGAGGACGTGCAAGACGGGAGGAAGAGGAGGAAGAGGAAGAGGAAGAGGAAGAGGAAGAGGAAGAGGGTGGGGTGCTGGAGGTTTCAGTGCTGGCATCAGGAGGGGAATATTGAAGATGAAGGAGGAAGAGGAGGCGGAGATAACTGAGGATGATGAGGATGAGGAGGTGCAGTACATAGACAGTGATGAAGACTGTAATAAGAAGAGGAAGAGGAGCGAGGAAGAGGAGCAGGAGGAGCAGCAGGAGGAGTACACCCTGCCGCCGATGGAGCAGTGGGTTCCAGCTGAGGTGAAGCAGAGCTCCACCTCCCTGAGCTTCACGCTGGCGGAGCTCCCGTCCTCCGGCGAGGCTCCGGACCGAACCGCCGTCCGCTCCACCGTGTTGGGGCGGCCGGGACCCTCCGTCGTCATCGGGCCTCCGCCCAGACAGCTGTCCCAGGAGGAGCGCCACGGCGCCTCCGCCGTGGCGATGGCGTCCCGGGATTCCCTGCGTCTCCACCTCAGCGCCCTGCAGCAGAAGGTCGGCGCCGCCCCTCAGCCGGGGCGGCGGCGGCACCCGCCGGCCCGGGAGCTGGGGTACGAGCTGCAGGCCGCCGTCACGCCGTGGATCGGGAACCTGCTGATCCCAAAGAAGCAGAAACGGAGCGCTGCAGATGTGCTGAGGGAGGCAGGAGAGAGGAGTGGCGTCTCCACCTCCTCCGCCTTCACGCTGCTCCTCCAGGCCATGAACATCGACATGCTGGGCTGCCGGCAGATGATCGAAGAGAGGAAGAACAAGGTGGCCCTGCTGGCTCCGCCCACCCTGCTGGCTCCGCCCACCCTACTGGCTCCGCCCACCCTATTGGCTCCGCCCACCCTGCTGGCTGCGCCTCCTAGCACATGTCCTCAGGTGTTTCCTCAGGTGTTTCCTCAGGTGTTTCCTCAGGTGTTTCCTCACAGTCTCCTCCTTCCTGCTGCCTCCTTTGCTCCTCCTCAGCTCCCAAACCCGGAGCCGTCCTGCAGCTCCTCCTCAGCGGTTCCTGTTGGCTCCAGTCTGACCAGTAGTCTTGCTCCAGGAAGTCCAGCAGAGCTGAATGATGTGGGCGGAGCTAGTGAGGGTGCAGCTGGTTCTCGTAGTGATGTGGGCGGGGCTAATGCAGGTGTGGCACAGACAGGTGCTGAAGGAACAAAGCAGGAGGACGGCTCGGATCTGGAGGTAAAGTTCTGCTAACAGCAGCAGGTTGTCCCACATGCTAACGCGCTAAGCAGAGCTAATTCACTTAGCGCTGTTGCTAACGGCGAAAACATTTAGCACAGTTAGCTTCCCAATATTTCGTGAAAGTGATGATTTACTTGGTTGACTTGTAAAGTTCATTTATGCGTTTTGGAGAATAATTCCTCTTTAGTTTTTATTTATATCCATGCTCTTATTTTGAAGTGCACGAGGACAGTTTACTCTCCTAACTTGATGCTAAGTTGCTATGACGCAGCATGCTTTCTGTAGCCTGTCTCTCTGGACCAATCAGGAGTCGCTCTGACTGCTCTGTGGTTCTGCTTTCAGTTTGGACCCATGGATTCAGCAGGTTCTCCAGAACCGGACCGGACCCAGAACCCACACTGTCCTGCTGTCAGTGCCGCTCCCCATGCAGCAGTTAGCTCTTCCTCCTCACCTCTGAACTCTGCTCCACCTTCTTGCCCCGATCAGGCCCCGCCCACTTCCACAGACACTGCGGTGTGTCAGAGTGGGCGGGTGGAAGTGGGCGGCGCCGGGCCGGGGCCGGTCCAGGAGGGGAAGAGAGCCAGGAGGCCGACCCTGAAGATCCAGGAGTCCAAGGAGCTCCAGGTGAGGCTGGGCCGGACCGGCAGAACCAACAGGTTCTGGTTCGGACTTTCCCTTTACTGTTCACACCCGGTTCTGGTTGGTCCGGACCTCAGGCTCTTCTGGTTCTGTTTCCAGGCTAGAAAGAAGACGAGAAGCTCCGCCTCCTGTCAGCAGAAACCTGTTGGCATGGCCCAATCAAAGGAAAGTATCAGCACGGAGGCTCCGCCCCCCTCTCAGGTCACTGGTCTCCATGTGCTTCCGAACCGGTCCATTTGGGTCATGACCGCTGGTCTGGGCCCTGGGGCTCAGGCTCCGCCCCCAGCCCTGCTCTTGCCCATAGGCCCTCCCCTAGCGTCTGAAGCCCCGCCCCCTCTGACGGCAGGACGCTCCTCCCTGACCCCGGCTGCCCTTTGTGACCTCCAGCTCTCACCTGTTCCCACCGGTAGATTTAAGCGCCTCCTCCCAGCCGCCATCCAGTCACCTGATCTGAGGTCGACCAGCTGGCCCCGCCCCCACATGCTGCTGGCCTATCAGGGAGCGACGGGGTGGCAGAAGGTGGGCTCGACAGGCCTCCCCCTCCGGAGGGCGGGCCTGCACTTTGACCCCACCCTGATGTTCCTGGAGCCCCCAGAGGAGGTTCATGATTGGCTGAGAGGGAGAGGGGGTGTGGCCGTACCTGGAGCAAGCTGCGTCCTCCCCTACCTGCCGCCATCCGTCAGCACTCTGAGCGCGCTCAGCGGCCTCCTGCGGGCGAAGGCATCTGTGACGGCGTCGGCTCTACGGCTGATGGCGGGGGCAGGCCGCCGCCCCCCTGACCACGCCTACTGCGCCTCAAGCGAGCCGGACGGCGCGCAGCCGCCAGGTAAGCCCTCGGCCGCCTCACACCTGGCTAACTGTAATGTTTGAGTGTTTAAACGATGAAGCTGAACCGATTGATCCTCAGACAATAACATAAAGATGTGAAAATAATAAATGGAAATAATAAATTTAATCAATTTGTCTCATAAAGACAAAACGATTCATCTGAATGAATCGATGGCTCATTTATTCAAGAGAAACCAGGGCTGATCAACAGGATTGATTACTGGAGGTGATCAATAGGATTGATTACTGGAGGTGATCAACAGGTTTGATTACTGGAGGTGATCAATAGGATTGATTACTGGAGGTGATCAATAGGTTTGATTACTGGAGGTGATCAACAGGTTTGATTACTGGAGGTGATCAATAGGTTTGATTACTGGAGGTGATCAATAGGATTGATTACTGGAGGTGATCAATAGGTTTGATTACTGGAGGTGATCAACAGGTTTGATTACTGGAGGTGATCAATAGGATTGATTACACATTTTCAGGGCAGGTCAAAAGTTTTGATATATTTACACAAAGTTTGACGCCACGTTTATTTTCATACATGCCGACTTGTGTGTAAAATATGGCACAGCATTTTTTTGTGCGTAGTTTGGACTTGAGGCTCCTGGTTTCACCCTGCAGAGCGGCAGGAGGAGCTGCAGGCCCTCCGCCAGCAGGTGGCGCAGCGCTTCTCCACAAACCCCGCCCACCAGCTGCTGAAGGCCCGCTTCCTGTCCCTGTTCACGCTGCCGGCGCTGCTGGCCACCGTGCAGCCAATCAGCAGGAAGAAGTCAACCTGTCCGACCAATCAGGAGGAGGATGAGGACGAAGAGGATGAGGACGAAGAGGATGAGGAAGAGGAGGATGAGGAAGAGGAGGAGCTGAAACAAATCCAAGAGAATCGAAAGAGGAGGCGGAGAGTCCTGACTGGAGTTGCTGTTCCCTAAGTGGCCAGCAGGAGTCAGTGCTTCACCTCTGAGCTGGTTCTGCTCAGTTCCGGATTGGAACTGCAATCAGAACCGGTTCTGACCCCATCTTCTCAGGGATCCAGCGCCAACCCAGACCCGGTTCTACAGAACCAGTTCATGCAAGCTGACCCAAACCAGACAGTCAAACCAAATTCAGTCTGAAACTGGTTTAGATCCGAGTCCAGCGGTCCAGAACCAGTTCATGGAGACCAGAGCAGATGGACAGTTCTTCCACCTGGGGACGATCAGAACCAGGAAACTGAACTTTATTAGTTTCTCTACTAGTGGAATGCGGTGCGTTCAAGGACCGTGGTGCATTCATGAACGATGGTTACAATGTTGCACTAAAGCATGTTTGAAGTTGGTGCTTGTCAATGTTTTTGTTTTAGAAAAATCATTTCCTAATCAAGGTATAATAAAGAATGTTTCTGATTTCATGGCGACTCTCTGAGGAACATTTGGATTCAGGGAAACGAAAACATTCAGATTAGACAGAATAAATGTTACAGTCAGTTCTGCTGTAACAGCGATGATGCAATCTGGAGAAGAAAGCAACAGGAGCCAGCGCCGCCGTTAGCATCCGGATTGCGTTAGGGGCAATCCGGATGTCCCCACGCACACACACACACGCACGCACACACACACGCACACACACACCTTTCCTCGCACACGGCGCTACCAGACATGCGCAGTGGGCTGCTTACAGCAGCAGCAGATGTTCGTCAGATCATCAGTAATAGAACTGCGCTGCATAAATCATAAGAAATCCGATGGTGACGTCAATTCAGAAGCTTCACTTTCCCAAATGGTGGGGAGACTGTCTGTCTACATGTAACTACGTTTACGTACATGTAACTATGTCTATGTACGTGTAACTACGTCTGTCGACGTGTAACTACGTCTGTCGACGTGTAACTCTTCTCAACTCTTAGAAAAGAAGCTCAAAGGAAGCTAAGCTGCTCCGTTTAGGTGATGTTAGCTAAGCTAGCTAGACACAAGATTTTGCGAGGAAAAAAAGAAGTCACTCACTTCCTGAATTATTGTGTGAAGGTGTTGACTAATCTAAAAGTCTGCAATATAGTGATGAACCAACTGATTCTTCTGAACTGGAGCCTCGCTGAGCCGCTCTTTGTTCGTGTCATGTCTGCGTACACTACAGTATCTGTCATTACTTTATCTAATTATACACATTGATATTTATATAATTAGCAAATAAATAAAAGAGAAGAATGAAAGAGCACGCAGAGCATGCGCATTGATCTGATCGCTAACGCCACTGATTGCTAACAGCTGCTGAGGCAGGATTTTCTTTTATACCGACACCTTTAATGGAAATGAGGAAATATTTCCCCAAATGTCAATTTAAAATTTCAAATCTGTTCACATTTAAAGAGCCTTATTGTTTATTCTTATAACCCATTAAGAGCCAGACGAAAAGACATAAAGTCCTGTTTTCCAAACCAAAATGTTCTGGGATTATGGCAGGAAAATGACTTTAAGGTGGACTGACTTTAAGGTGGACTGACTTTAAGGTGGACTGACTTTAAGGTGGACTGACTTTAAGGTGGACTGACTTTAAGGTGGACTGACTTGTGTTCTCCAGCTCCTGTCTCTGTCACGCTCAGTGCAAACTGCAGGTTGTGGGTTTGAACTCCATCATATCCTCTGACCTCTGACAGACATCACTGAAGGCCCAGAAACACTCGGTCAGGGTCTGATCTGGTTCCGGCCCGGTTCTGGCCCGACTCACTCTTCTGCTTCTCTTGATTTCATCAAAAGTAAAAATAAAAGTCATTAGCTGCAGATCTAGAGAACATTTAATTTTTTAATATTAAATAACAGTGAAGTTAAAGACAGGAAGTCCAACCAGAGTCACTTCCTGTTACTGACCTTTGCTCATCCATCCCAGTTTAACCAGTACCAAAGCAATTGAACCAGTGGTTCAGTCTAGTCCAACCCAGCTGAAGAGGGTTAACCCTGGACTGAACCAAACTGGTTCAGAAGCCAGTTTGGACTTACTTACAGTCCAAACTGGCTTCTGTAAGTAAACAAAGTAAAACCATTAAAAACCAGTCCGAACCAGACTGTAAACAGTTTTTACCAGTTACTCCAGTCCAAACAGCCAATCCTGACCAGAACCTTTCTAACGCAGAGAATAGTCAAAGGCACAAAGCAGCAATAAAGGCTGACCGGAGACGGACTGGAACCGAAACCGCACTGGAACCGGAACCGCACTGAAATCAGTCCGGTTCCAGTAAGGCTCCAGTCAGGGCCCGGTCCAGCTCCGGTCCGGTCCGGTCCGGTTCTGGTCTGGCGCCCTCTACATCAGTGGCGCCCAGTGCAGAGAGCCGATGGCCAGCAGCGCCTGGCAGGCGGCCGAGTCGAGCCAGACGGACTCCACCAGGCTGAAGTGCAGGAATCCGAGCGCGAAGCCGCAGCCGACGTCAGACAGGTGATGCTTCCCCAGCAGGACCCGGGACACGCCCACCAGGAAGGCCCACAGGTACAGCAGGATCCGGAGGGGTACCTGGGGGGCAAAGGTCAGCGGGGGGTCAGCTCCGCCGAGACACGGGTGGTGACTGGCGACGGCCACTCACCGCCAGCACCAAGTGGTTCAGCAGGAAGCGGGACACCATGACGGCCCGGCTGGCGTGGGCGGCGGGGAACGAGTACGCGTCCAGGGCGACGCGGTCCAGGAACCCTGGGGGGGCGTCCCACGGCCCGCGGCGCTGCACCAGCTTCTGGATGCCCGCGACGGTCATCAGGTCCAAGAGCAGGGCTGGGGGGCGAGAGTCAAAGGTCAGCAGAGACAGCTGGGTCAAAGGTCAGCAGAGACAGCCAGGTCAAAGGTCAGCAGACTCACCCAGCAGCAGGTTGACCAAGACTTCCTGTCCCGCCAGCGTGTTGCTGCGCCACAGGCAGAGCAGCGTCCCGCAGAGCCAGGGAAGCGCGTGTCCAGAGAAGGCCAGCAGGGCCACCATGGGGCGCAGCGGGGCCCCAGGGCCATGGGCCCCCGCACACACACCCAGACGCCTGGACAGGCTAATGTCGATGGCGAGCAGCGAGTTGACAGCGATGCCGCGGAAGGACGGATTCAGCTGCATGCAATCCTGCTCGGGCCAGCGGGACCCGTCCTTCGGAACCCCGTCCCCTGATGGGGCCCCTTCAGAGGAGTCCCTGGACCCCCTGGGTACACAGAGGGACAGACGTAAAGGACTGTTGATGAGAACTTTGTCATATGATCATGGTAACCACATTCCTACAGCTCCATGACGAGATAGCGGAGCCTCTTACAACAGAAGCTGACTCTGCTGGGGGAGCCTCTTGCCCCCAGCAGCAATGGGCGGAGCCTCTTACCCCCAGCAGCAATGGGCGGAGCCTCTTACCCCCAGCAGCAATGGGCGGAGCCTCTTGCCCCCAGCAGCAGTGGGCGGAGCCTCTTGCCCCCAGCAGCAGTGGGAGGAACCTCTTACCCCAGCAGCAGTGGGCGGAGCTCTTACCCCCAGCAGCAGTGGGCGGAGCCTCTTACCCCCCAGCAGCAGTGGGCGGAGCCTCTTACCCCCAGCAGCAGTGGGCGGAGTCTCTTACCCCGGCAGCCTCTTACCTCGCTGTGGCGTCGTCCTGCTGACTCGGCCGTCTCGTGGCGGTTCTCCTGGACGCTCCGGCCCGCCCCTCCCCAGTGGATGTTTCTCTGCGGACCGGCTGGTTCAGGGACATGAACTCCGGTCGGTTCAGGATGTTATTCCGGTCCCTGGGCCGGTTCCGGGTCTGGCTGCTGGGCATGGCGGCACTGCAGTGTAGGACCGGGACAGAACCGGTCCGACTCAAAGAAGATCTGCTATAAATACACCTGCTGGCCTCCTTCTGCTGCTGTCAGCTGCTCAGCGTGAGACTGTGTGTGTGTTAGTGTGTGTGTGTGTTAGTGTGTGTGTGTGTTAGTGTGTTGGTGTTAGTGTGTGTGTCAGTGTGTGTGTTCAGTGTGTGTGTGTGTAGTGTGTGTGTGTGTCAGTGTGTGTGTGTGTGTGTGTGTGTGTGTCAGTGTTCAGTGTGTGTGTGTGTCAGTGTGTGTGTCAGTGTGTGTGTGTGTCAGTGTGTGTGTGTGTCAGTGTGTGTGTGTGTGTGTGTGTGTGTTGTGTGTGTGTGTGTGTGTGTGTGTGTGTGTCAGTGTGTGTGTCAGTCAGTGTTGTGTGTGTGTAGTGTGTGTGTGTGTGTCAGTGTGTGTGTGTGTGTCGTGTGTGTGTGTGTGTCAGTGTGTGTGTGTGTCAGTGTGTGTGTGTGTCAGTGTGTGCCTGCTGCGGTTCCGAGTTCCAGTCTCAGGTACCGTCTACATAATAGTTGATAGGTGTGTTCTGGTGCAGGGACTGGTCTGAGGTCAGTGTGACAGAAACCAGGACACCCAGTACTCAGAACCATTAATGGACTAGTGTCTGTACTGGTTTTTGACCATCTGCCTGTATGCAGTCTGGAAGACCAGAGTTGGTCTCTCTCCCACCTGGATGATACTGAGGATCAGGAGAACATCTTCAGTCTGGTTCAGAGAGTCCAGTCCAGGAGGATTGATGAACAGAGACCGCTGCAGACTGAGATCATCACAGGACTCTCCATGTTCCTCTCAATGTCCTGCTGGAACCAGAACCTGGAGATCCTAAGGAAGGTAGAAAACCTGAGGAGTCAGCAGATGAAACCACTGAGACAGAGATCATATCTCTCTGAGTGCAGGATGGGCTCCTTACAGCTTCTAGCTGTCCTGCTGCAAAACTGCAACAGAGGATTATGGGTACTGTAGTCAAACAGGAGCAATGTTTGACTCCATGTTGGTAGAAATGTTCCAATTATTAAAATTGACACGTCCTTAATAAACCTTGTTTGTGTTTTATTCACTCAAGACTCTAAGTGGGCTCTACAATCAGGCTAAGGGTAGTCTGCCTCGGCCCGGTCTGCCTCGGCCCGGTCTGCCTCGGCCCGGTCTGCCTCGGCCCGGTCTGCCTCGGCCCGGTCTGCCCTGGGATGAGTTTCAGCTGCAGCCTATTGTTTGTCTCCAGCAATCGATGGCCAAGAAGGTTCTCCAATCGGAAACAGAACTGAGTTACAGCATCCTCTCTACCCAAGATTGAGAAGGGGATCCTTTCTTTCAGCTGAATGGCGGAACTGGGATCGTACTTTAATAACCACCAGTTAGTTAGTTAGTTAGTTAGTTCAGCTGAGCAATAGTTTTTGGTTTTGTCCTCATGTCTATTTCTATTCTTTCCATTGATGCCAAGAACCAACCCAAAGGAAAAGCTGTATTTTTATACTGCTGTCGTAATGATTATTATTTTATGCAGGAAAGCCATGCTTCAGAAGCTGCTGCTTAGTTTTCTGTGGTAACAGGTGTAGCTGTTTTAGAGAGCAGATTAATGGATTAAACTCTGACTGGTTGATCTCATGCTTTAATTATCAGTGACTATAATTGTTAAAACATAAGCAGTTGCTTTTAACCATAGCAGAAAAAAATATATTTTCTCTCATTTCTTGATGTCAAAATCCTCAGAGGAGATTTAAATACCTGGATGAACATAATCTGGACAGATGATCCTATGAACCAAATATGAACTGATTTACATAATAATCTGTGATCAATTATTTATAATCCATGTTTTAACCACAACAACACAGATTTATAAAACCTCTGGCAGTCAGAGGTTTTGTTTCTACCTTTGATGGAAACTGACTAAAAATGACGCTGCCGAACGTCATGACGCGTAAAGGTTCTCCGCGCATGCGCTGAGCTCATTCAGGAAGTAAACAAGCCTCAGCGGCGTGAAGCGCGGAGCGTTTTCAGCCGGTAAGATTAAAGTTGAATTCTTTGGCCTTTGACCTATTTAAAGTTCATATCGTCGATGGGTGATAAACTGGTAACACGGACCCGGTTCTGGTGTCCTGGTTCCGGTCCGCTTGAACTTAGAGATGAAGGTTCGGTTGTTTCTCCTGCGACATATTGTGGACAAAATAAGCAACATGAATTAGCCTCGCATCGAGCAAGAAAACTGAACACAAAAGGAGAGAATCTATACCAAAATCACATTTATTACTTACTAGAAACTCTAGAAACTAGAAACGAGCTGCTCGGGTTTCTCTGGAGCATCAGCAGGTTTTTCACTAGTGATTAATCGCCTGGTTTGTGTCGCTATCTTTCAGAAAGCCTCATACAGCTGAGGGTCAAAGTTCATTGGACCCCTAACCTTTTGAAACATCAGAACACCGGATCCACTGTTGACTTTACAGGCAGTGGTTTATTATTAGCTTGTGAAACTATTTATTAGGAGAAATCAACATGTTGTCAGTCAATTGGGTCACAAATTAACTGCAAAACGCAATAAATCAACAATATGTGCCGGTGAAACGGCAGCAGAACCAGTTCCTGAATCGTGATTCGGCCCGAATTAGAGGCTTCAAACGTCACATCCTGCTCCATCCTGGGGCGGTTCCGACCCACTAGAACACGGGGGAACTGAAGTTCTGCAGTGAGGCTGAAAGCCGAGCAGATTATCAGGGAGCACCGCTGAGGAAGTCCTTAGAGACAAGATCAAATGGACCAGAACTGGATCGGGCTCAGTGGTACCTCAGACCGCTTGGTTCTGTATAGTACCGCTGGTTCTGGCGCTGATCTTGTGACCTTTACTCCCAGGCATCATGGCGCCACCAGCTGGATCCCAGAGGAGAAGAAGCAAGGAGGAGGAGCTGAGCATTCATGGGAAGGATGGAGTGACTGAAGGTCAGAGGAGGAAGAGGAGAAGGTCACCAGGTCAGCTGGAACATCTGGATCCGGTCAGCCTCAACCATCCTGAGGAAGAGAAGCAGGTCTTCCTCAAGAAGAAGGCAAAGAAGAAGAGAGTCACAGGTGAGGAAGAGGAGGTCGTTCTTCCTCCCACTGCTGAACTGATGCAGGAAGAAAACAGGAAGAAGAAGAAGAAGAGACTCGAGGTGGAACCTCCTGCTGCTGGCCACTGAGAAGAAGAAGGAAAAAGACAGAAGGGAGAGAAGAAGAAATGATCTGCCTTCCTCCTGATGGACCAACACATGACCACAACAAGAAGAAAAAGAAGATGATGACATCACAGCAGGACGATGAAAACCACGTGTGCATCGCCATGGCAACAATCTCTCCAGGCCAAGAGGAAGCTCTAGAAGCTGAGCTAACCAACCTGAGCAACAAGAAGAAAGAGAAGAAGAAAAAGAAAAAGAGCAGTGGGACGGGCTCAACTCAGGAAGAGACAAGAAGAAGAACATGAAACCACAGAAGAAGAAAACAGAGCAAGAAGATCTGAGCAGCAGGCCAGAAGAAGGGTGAGAATCAGCGCTTCTTCTTCTCCCATAGGTAACTGGTTCTGGTTCCTGAGGTAACTGGTTCTGGTTCCTGAGGTAACTGGTTCTGGTTCCTGAAGTAACTGGTTCTGGTTCCTGAGGTAACTGGTTCTGGTTCCTGAGGTAACTGGTTCTGGTTCCTGAGTTAACTGGTTCTAGTTCCTGAGATAACTGGTTCTGGTTCCTGAGGTAACTGGTTCTGGTTCCTGAAGTAACTGGTTCTGGTTCCTGAAGTAACTGGTTCTGGTTCCTGAAGTAACTGGTTCTGGTTCCTGAAGTAACTGGTTCTGGTTCCTGAAGTAACTGGTTCTGGTTCCTGAAGTAACTGGTTCTGGTTCCTGAGGTAACTGGTTCTGGTTCCTGAAGTAACTGGTTCTAGTTCCTGAGGTAACTGGTTCTAGTTCCTGAGGTAACTGGTTCTGGTTCCTGAAGTAACTGGTTCTGGTTCCTGAAGTAACTGGTTCTAGTTCCTGAGGTAACTGGTTCTGGTTCCTGAGGTAACTGGTACTAGTTCCTGAGGTAACTGGTTCTGGTTCCTGAAGTAACTGGTTCTGGTTCCTGAGGTAACTGGTTCTAGTTCCTGAGGTAACTGGTTCTGGTTCCTGAAGTAACTGGTTCTGGTTCCTGAAGTAACTGGTTCTGGTTCCTGAGGTAACTGGTTCTAGTTCCAGAGTGGACTGGTTCTAGTTCCTGAAGGTAACTGGTTCTGGTTCCTGAAGTAACTGGTTCTGGTTCCTGAGTTAACTGGTTCTAGTTCCTGAGGTAATTGGTCCTGGTTCCTGAAGTAACTGGTTCTGGTTCCTGAAGTAACTGGTTCTGGTTCCTGAGGTAACTGGTTCTGGTTCCTGAAGTAACTGGTTCTGGTTCCTGAAGTAACTGGTCCTGGTTCCTGAAGTAACTGGTTCTGGTTCCTGAGGTAACTGGTTCTGGTTCCTGAAGTAACTGGTTCTGGTTCCTGAGTAACTGGTACTAGTTCCTGAGGTAACTGGTTCTGGTTCCTGAAGTAACTGGTTCTGGTTCCTGAAGTAACTGGTACTAGTTCCTGAGGTAACTGGTTCTGGTTCCTGAAGTAACTGGTTCTGGTTCCTGAAGTAACTGGTTCTGGTTCCTGAAGTAACTGGTTCTGGTTCCCTGAGGTAACTGGTTCTGGTTCCTGAAGTAACTGGTTCTGGTTCCTGAAGTAACTGGTTCTGGTTCCTGAGGTAACTGGTTCTGGTTCCGAGTGGACTGGTTCTAGTTCCTGAGGTAACTGGTCCTGGTTCCTGAGGTAACTGGTTCTGGTTCCTGAGGCAACTGGTTCTGGTTCCTGAAGTAACGGGTTCTCGTTCCTGAAGTAACTGGTTCTGGTTCCTGAGGTAACTGGTTCTGGTTCCTGAGGTAACTGGTTCTGGTTCCTGAGGCAACTGGTTCTCGTTCCTGAAGTAACTGGTTCTGGTTCCTGAGGTAACTGGTTCTGGGTCTGGTTCCAGGGTGGACTGGGCTCTGGTGGAGGAGCTCCAGGACTATCTGCCCCACATCAGGAGGAAATGCCTCAACCAGATCAAGAAGATTTTGAGAAGTGACCTCCATCGCTTCAGGAAGTTCAAGCAGGAAGGTACCGGTTCTGGACCAGACGGGTTCTGCTCTTTGGACTCCAAGTCTCTATGTTCTCCTCCAAGTCTCTCTCTTTGTCATCCTCCAGGTGTTCCGGCCCGTTTGGGTCGGTTCTCTGTGCAGGAGAACCAGCAAATCAGGGAGAACATTTCGGACTTCCTGGTTCTGACCGGGATCGGTTCTGTGGAGAAGCTGCTGTTCCCTCAGAGGTTCGTGGAGGAGCAGGCGGTCATCAGGAGGCTGAAGAAGCAGCACGGCTTCATGGAGCGGATCGGTAGGATCGTCTGTCCCACGTCTGACCACCAGGGCGGTGGGCTGGGTTTGACCTTTAACCCTTTTGTGCTCTCCAGCGGATGGAATCCCCCGACCGTGTCACCAGGTCTACCTTCGGGCCTTGAAGATGTTTGATGAGAAGAACCACATGGGCAGGTGAGCCGCGGTTTTCTGTCGGACCCTGCCGCGGTTCCGTCTGGGCTCCCCGTAGAACTCATTCTGACAATCTGTGGAACAGGTTCTCCAAGGAGGAGCTGGAGGCGCTGATCCGGTTCCATAATCTCTATGGCAACAACTGGAAGCTGATTTCTCAGAAGATGGACCGCAGCATCTACTCGCTGCAGAAACGCTTCGCCACACTCGGTAGGATGTGAACGCTAACCCCGGGCCGCTTTCTCTGGCCTCCCGAGTCACCTGACCTCCTCTTGGTCTCCAGGTGTGGAACAAGGCGCCTGGACCGCCGAGGAGGAGCGGCGGCTGAAGCTGGCGGTCCGGGAGCGGCTGGCGAGCCGGGCCGGTCCCGACGGTTCCGGTTTGAGCCGAAACCAGCTGAGCCAAAGTCTTCCATGGAGGAAGATCAGCCAGGAGGTCGGGACCCGGTCCTGGATCCAGTGCCGCGGCAAGTGGTCGGTTTACATTGAGTCCCGGTTCTGGTTCTGCCCTACAGGTCCAGTCGGCCTCATAACCAGACTCTGTCTGTTGCAGGTTCTTCCTCCTGGATCATCGCATGACGTTTTACGGAAACGTCTTCAACAGAGGAGCAGAGGGCTACAAGGCCAAAATCTGCCTTATCAGCACGTAAGTTCACCGAAAGGTCAGAGATCAAAAACAAAATGGCTTTGATGACGTCATGAGAATGAAGCTGCTGACATCAGCAGTTTAAATGCTGCGTCCATCTGACTCTGACTCCGCCCGTCTCTCTCAGGTTATACAACACGTCGGTGGACGACATCGCCGATATCAACTGGGAGGAGGTCGCTGCAGCTGTGGGGTGAGGTCAAAGGTGAAACAGCTGGAGAGGCTGAGTGTTTCTGCCGACTGTAGTATTAGATGGTACCGACTGTAGTATTAGATGGTACTGACTGTAGTATTAGATGGTACCGACTGTAGTATTAGATGGTACTGACTGTAGTATTAGATGGTACCGACTGTAGTATTAGATGGTACTGACTGTAGTATTAGATGGTACTGACTGTAGTATTAGATGGTACTGACTGTAGTATTAGATGGTACCGACTGTAGTATTAGATGGTACTGACTATAGTATTAGATGGTACTGACTGTAGTATTAGATGGTACCGACTGTAGTATTAGATGGTACCGACTGTAGTATTAGATGGTACTGACTGTAGTATTAGATGGTACTGACTATAGTATTAGATGGTACCGACTGTAGTATTAGATGGTACTGACTATAGTATTAGATGGTACCGACTGTAGTATTAGATGATACTGACTGTAGTATTAGATGGTACTGACTGTAGTATTAGATGGTACTGACTGTAGTATTAGATGGTACCGACTGTAGTATTAGATGGTACCGACTGTAGTATTAGATGGTACTGACTGTAGTATTAGATGGTACTGACTGTAGTATTAGATGGTACTGACTGTAGTACTGCTTGCAGTGATGTGACCCCATGGAGTGTCCAGCGAATGTTCAACAGACTTAAACAACATAAAGTTCCACATTTCCACTTGTTGTCATTTGGAGGTGAGTGAGGCCCGATTTTTACTAATTTTTATTGATTATATATATTGATTTCTATTCATCCCACTGTGGAACAATGTCAACAATTCTGTTCTAAAGTCCAAACTTTCTATATGGAACGTTATTAAACACTAGAGTTTTCTATGGAGGTTATTACAGTGCTGTCTGATTAAGAGATTTTCTCTCAGGTTTGTAATAATCAGTTAAGTAAACTAATTAAAAAAGGTCAGAGCGCAGTTATGGCAAGTTCTGATGTTCCTTCACACATCGACACAAAGCAGAGTGGGAAGGACTGCAGACTCTGTTCATGAAGCCCACCTAGCCTACGCTAGCACGGCAGGGTGCGATCAGGCTAAGGTAGCACAGCAGGATCATGCTAAGGTAGCAAGGCAGGCTGCTATCAGGCTAAGGTAGCAAGGCAGGCTGCTATCAGGCTAAGTTAGCAAGGCAGCATCACGCTAAGGTAGCACGCAGGATCAGGCTAAGGTAGCAAGGCAGGCTGCTATCAGGCTAAGCTAGCATGGCAGGCCGCTATCAGGCTAAGCTAGCACGGCAGGCCGCTATCAGGCTAAGCTAGCACGGCAGGCTGCTATTAGGCTACGGCCCCCAGTATTGTGAATTTTGAAGTGCCCTCTGTAATGATCTTGTCAAGATTTAACGCTAAATCAGATAGAAATCTTAAATATGATCTTAAAACTGAGAGCTGAGGCTCTGGTGGATGATGCGCTAAAGACATTTTAGTGCTTTGCAACCAGGATGAGAAAAACTAAGAGTTAGATGTTAAAAAGAGCTAGTGGTAAGAAATGTAGAGGAAACATGTAGCCCGCTTTTTCTCTGAAGTGGGCTACATGACTGACACCTTTCTTTAAGGTGTCAGAGTCAAGGGGGTTGATATGTACGCAGGTGTGCTTTGCAGAGGTTCCGACCATCAGGAAGGATGTTCTTACGCGTTCCTTTTGCCTCTGACCTTAGAGATTGTCGACTTCCTGTACCACCGAGTGGTTCCTGTCCTGCAGAAGCGACTGAGGTCCTTGGAAGGGTCGGCAGAGCTACAGGAGCGCTGCAGCCAGGACAGGTACCAGCTGTCGGACATCTTTAACTCAGACCTGGAAGACGACATCTGACCTCCAATCAGAATACAGGGATTCTTTGACAAGCCCCGCCTCATCTGTGAGTGGGATGGGCTGCAATCATGGACAGGAAGTGGACTGTTGGATGCTTTTATTTTGGAATCCTGCATATGCTGACCAGATTTGACTGTTTTTAACTTTGTTTTAAATCAGTTTGACAGCTGAGCTGAGTGTTATCTTTCTACTTCTACTAAATGACCATCAATAAATGGATCAGAAACTCTTTCAGATTAGCTGCCTTTCATGAAAAACATGACGACTGCAGGAAATGACGATGCGTCCCCGTGGCGACCGCACAGCCTGCAGCAGGGGATTGTGGGAGCTGTAGTTCACTTGTTGCCGATGGCCTGCAGGCTGCTCGTCCGCTTCATGATGTTTGGAACGAACAGCAGTCCCGACGCTCGCTCGATAGTTTCTATGGGAACCAGGAAACGCTCCAGAGGAAGCTTGTCATCCACCGGCTGGTTGGGTAAGACATAGGAGCGGAGCTCCACCCCCCGGCCGTCCGCCTGCTCCAGAATCAGCACCTGGAGATCGGGGCCAGGTGGGCTCAGAACACAGGCAGGTAGCTGATGACATCATCACACGCTCCAGTCTTACCTTGAAGAAGTGAGTCGGCACGGCAACGTGATTCCGTCCAATCACCTGGTACCTGACGTAGAGCTTCCCGTCGTCTTCCTGCCTGTAAGGCAAATCACACCTGGAGTCTAAGCTCCGCCCTTAACTACAAAAGAACAGTTTACCTGGGCAGGTAGAGCGGGCCGGTGCATACATAGACGTTGAGGTAGTGTTTGGTCAGATTGCGGCAGAGCTTCTCCAGGTTGTTCCAGGTGTTCTGGTTCAGGTGAGGGTTCTGCAGAAGCAGGTAGAAAAATTTAAATAGACCTGACCAATCAGAGGGTCCGGTGGGCGGGACCTAAATGCAAGGCTGAGTCCAAACAAGATGATGTGATTGGTTCATTCTGGGTCAGAACCTGGTCAGTGAGAGAGTGGAACCACAGACACCTGGGCAGGTGAATCCTGTGCTGTTCTCCAACCTGCTTTCCCATTGGTTATTGATTAGATTATTGATCATATCGACCCCACAGGACGTCGTCCTTCCTGTCTCCTGATTGGTCCTCAGTGGTCTATGTGCACACATCCAGACTGTAACCTGAGTCAGGTGTGTTTTACCTGTGGAGCCACATTGCTCAGGTAGAAGGTGTCCTCCATGGCCTTTTGACTCCACTTGTGATTGGCTGCAGCTGCCAGGTGACCCCTGTCGAAGCCACTCCCCCTATAGTCTGCGTTCGTGGCTCTGTGGAAGACGTGGACGCTGCCGATGAAACGCGTCGCAGGTTAAACTCCATCCACCCGCCCGACTCACCTGCCTGCACAACCTCTACTCACCTGTCGTCCTCTTTGAACTCACAGCATTTCCTGTCTGACGGCCCTGTCAGGGAGGCGGGGTTCAGCCTCTCAATTACCCAGGATGCCGTGCGTGTGCGAGGATCGTACGACGTGACGTAGGACTCTCTGGACCGGACGTTGGCCAGTGAGGGGAAGCCATACTTCATCACTGCTCCAGAGTTACCTGGACTCACCTGGACTCAACCAAACAGACCAGTCAGTGGGATGGTGGGGCCAGAACCACCGACCGGTTCTGGTTCTGTCAGAGTCGACTGCTTAGGTTAATATAACCCAGAGTTATCTTAGGGTTAACCTAACACCGCGTTAGCTTAACCCTTCCAGGTTCAGTTGAATGTTTAGAGGCTGTTTTCCTGAATGAATCCGGGGATCCAACCTGCTGTGGACCAGAACCACGTGTTACCATAGCAACAAGATGAACTGAAAACTAATGATTTTAAACAAATTGTTGCAAAAAGATTTAACTGTTTATGGAAGAATATTAAGTTTATAGTAAAGTTCTTTATGTCCAACAGTTAAAACTGGAAATCAAAATAAACTCATTTAGGAAAGATAAAAATCACAATTGCAGTAAAGAGCATGAAGATGTTCTTGACTTTGTTGTTAATGGCTTTTAAAGTTAAACTGGTTAAATTCACTCAACAGCAGAAACTCATTTATTATCATATAGTGAAATTTTCCTGTTGTGATTTTAATGCTAAAACGTTTCATCAGCTTTGCTAACAGCCAGTAAAAGAATTTTGTAGCATCTGTATGAATAACAGCTGACTTACAAAAGGATAAATAAATATCTGACTCGTTTCCAATATTCAGATGGTTTTGACCTGCCCCCTTCTGGCGGATAAAGTTATTACATTTAGTGCTTTTATTTTGAATGAACAAGATAATTTTATTCATAATTTTATTGATTTTTATTTAGAAATAGATCAATAAAAATGAATCACCAGGCAAATTATTGGAACAATTTGCAATTAATCTAAATATCTTAATGTTATTGCATATATTCATAGATGTAGATTTTTCAAAATGTGAATTTTATCTTCTGATCGGAAGTATGGATCAGCCTGTCATGTGTAGTTTTATTATCGATTAACCTGCTGGTGGTTCCGAGAAGCTTCTAAATGGACCGGAAGGATTTAAAGTAGTTCTGATTCAGGTCTCAGACTAAACCCAAATGTTCTTGATAAATGGGTCGGAACCGGGTCACGAGCCTCGCACAGACACAGCGGTTCACTCACGGCGAGTTCGGACGCCCGGACGGTCAGATTCTCCGGTACCGGGAGGACCGGAACCCACCCCAACAGCCCGGCTTGTTGCTCCTCCTCAGCCCGGCCTCGCCGGGTCAGCAGGCGGCTCACTGCGGCTCCGAACCCCGCTCCAACCAACAGGGCGGTTCCGGTTCGGCCCAGGAGCTTCATGGTTCCGATGGATCAGCTGATCCGAGTCCTTGTTGTACTGGCCCGGAGTTCAGTTTTGGACCAGAACCTCAAGCTTTGGGCCCAGGGGGCCGGTTTGAAGGTTGCGCTTATAAACCAAGGTCACTTCCGGTGTGGAGCTGACGTCACCTGGGGTTCGCATCATTTCCCCACCAGCGCAGTGAGCAGGCGGAGCCACCAAGATGCCGGAGCGACAGATTTAGTTATTTTTTTACTGTTATTTACAAGATCATGTGGCATGTACATTCTTGAAGAAATCAAGTCTTACAGGCTTAAAGCACACATATTATTATAAGACAACAATAAAAACGTTAAATAAAATTAGAAATAAATCAAATTTGTCAGACATCAAACAGAGAGAAAGCAGAAGGAGAAAAACAAACCGATAAAGGCGAAGGGGCTTCAGTTCTCAAATCAATTCAGATCATTATAGGGTCAGAGCTGCACTCCCTGCTTGTTATTCATCAGTTTTAAGGTCCTGAAGTGGTTCTCCATCAGAAGGGTTTTAAAGGCTGAGAAGTCAGCTTTTCTATTTCCCCATTTACAGCAGTGGATGAAGAATTGGGCGAAGATCAGCAGGTTGTTCAGAATGATGTCGGTTCTTCTGTCTCTGGATGGGTCCAAATATTATATTCTCTCATTTTAAGGGATGATGTAAGGAAAGTTTTGGTAAGATCCAGGCCTGAAAGTTTCTCCAAAATGTTCCAGTTTGCACACAATAGAAGAGATGATCTGTTGTTTCAATGTCGTCGTCACAGAAGGTCCAGCTGTTGGTATCAAAGTTGAATCTTTGTCTTAATAGTTCCCTGGATGGAAAAATGTTATAGAGAATTTTAAAATGAACCTCTTCAGCTGTAAGTCTTAGAGGGTATTTAAGGTCAGCAGTTAAAGATTTGGGTTTCTGTGTCTGAGTCTCCTGTTGTCTCATCTCCCCTTGATTGTTCCCAGGTGTTTCTAGTTCCCTCTGGCCCTCTGTGTATTTAACCCCACATGTGTTCCCTGTTCCTCGCTGGGTTTCTGTCTATTCAATGTCGTTTCACCATCGTTTCCTCCAGTTGCTGCTGGCATTGAGCCCTGGCTTTCCACTTCATGGCTAGCTCCATGGCTAGCTCCATGGTTACTCCATGGTTATCTCCATGATTAGCTCCATGGCTATCTCCATGGTTATCTCCATGATTAGCTCCATGGCTAGCTCCATGATTAGCTCGCTCCATGGCTAGCTCCATGATTAGCTCCATGGCTAGCTCCATGATTAGCTCCATGGCTACTCCATGGCTATCTCCATGGTTATCTCCATGATTAGCTCCATGGTTAGCTCCATGGTTAGCTCCATGGCTATCTCCATGGTTAGCTCCATGGCTATCTCCATGGTTATCTCCATGATTAGCTCCATGGCTAGCTCCATGGCTATCTCCATGGTTAGCTCCATGGCTAGCTCCATAGCTAGCTCACTGTTGCTGTCTCTTCCTCTGCAGTGTGGAGTCTCAGTGTTGGATCATCAGCGCCCCCTGCCATGAGGCCAGAGAACTGCCTGCCTCACCTCCAGTCTGTTCTCTGGTTTCTTATCGCTGCTCAGCACGAAACTCGTTACACACAGTTGGTGGCAACAAACACTGAACATTATATATATATCAGTTAAACGATGGAAAATCAGTTGATACATTAAATGTTTTTTAATGCTCAATGGCAGCTAGTGCAGTTAGTGAGACCTTGATCAGTCCAGGTGACGCAGCTTCCTGCTGCATCACCTGCTGCATCACCCGCTGCTCTCTGAGCATTTGAATGGGAAAATTATGTGATTTTGAAGAAGAAAATAATCAAATTTGGTTAAGTTGAATAAAAATTAAATACTTTATAGTACAAACCACAGGGTGAACATAGCTATGTAATTATTTTATAATTTTATATTATTTTTCCATGTTGGAAGGTGAGGCTCTGCCTGCCTCCCCTGACTGCACGTCACTGACATAAAGACTGCTTGCATGTCATTATCGTTTAAAGTTCAGCATAAGTTATATTTGTAGCATAAAATAACGAATTGAAAATCAGAAGTTTACATACTGTCTAAAGTTAAATCAGACCAAACTTGTAGATTAAAATAATAATAATGAAAGAATCTGTAGGAGATTATTCATTTATTTCTTTCTTTATTAATAAAAAGATGGAAAACAGTTGGTTTAAAACGGTGATATCCTGTCTGCTTCATGTCTGCTTCATGTCTGCTTCCTGTCTGCTTCCTGTCTGCTCTTGTCTGCTTCCTGTCTGCTTCTTGTCTGCTTCCTGTCTGTTCCTGTCTGCTTCCTGTCTGCGTCTTGTCTGCTTCCTGTCTGCGTCTTGTCTGCTTCCTGTCTGCGTCTTGTCTGCTTCCTGTCTGCTTCATGTCTGTGTCTTGTCTGCTTCCTGCCTGCTTCCTGTCTGCATCTTGTCTGCTTCCTGTCTGCTTCTTGTCTGCTTCCTGTCTGCGTCTTGTCTCCTTCCTGTCTGCTTCCTGCCTGCTTCATGTCTGCATCTTGTCTGCTTCCTGTCTGCTTCTTGTCTGCTTCTTGTCTGCTTCCTGTCTGCTTCCTGCCTGCTTCATGTCTGCTTCTTGTCTGCTTCCTGTAACTGTGGCTTGTCTGCTTCCTGTCTGCGTCTTGTCTGCTTCCTGTCTGCTTCCTGTTCTTCTGTAATTTTTGGACTGATTCTGATATTTTTCATCCGTCCTCAGAGGAATAGATTCCTGGAATTGTCGGCGAGCAGGAAGTGTTTCAGAGCAGCTGAAGCTCCGCCTTCATCATCGCAGCGCCGCCCCATTTTCCTCACCGCTGTGGGACACAGGAGGATTCTAGGTAATGTAGTGTTCATGATGGAAGTGAGACGTATTCAGGCTTGGGTTTTCAATGTTTTCTTTGCTATTCAACACTAAAGAGTCACCTGACAGTTGCAAAAGTCTGAGAATAATATTGTGATGTCACTTCCTGTCATACTGCAGAAATATAAAGATTATAAGCTTTTAATCAGGACCAAGTATCTTGATTCCACCTGTGATGTCATAGTGGGTGTGGTCCATAAGCGGGGCATGGTCAGCTGATGGTGTAGCTGATCAGGATGAAGGTCACCAGGTGAAGCTGTGATGTCAGTGAGGGGGAGGAGCCTTTTGAGTTTGTAGTGCAGCCGCTCTTCTTTGTGCAGACGCTCTGCTCGCAGAACTGACCTGCACACCCAAATGTAACACACCTGTTGTGGTCAGAACCCGCCCACGACATCTAGTTGTGACGTCATGCAGCTGTACAGCTACCTGTGGAGTTGCCTGGACAGGTGCAGCGCAGAAAGTCGACGCAGGTGCCGCCGTTCTGGCAGAGCTGCCGCTCCGAGTCGCAGAGGTTCTCTGAGGGACAGATTAGAGTTCATCAGCTAGCATAGCTTAGCTGATGAACTCTAATCAGCTAACCGCAAGTGTACCTGTGCACCCGGCTCCGCCTCCTCGCCATGTGAACCCAGACACACAGGAGTCACAGCGCCGCCCGGTGGCTCCAGCTTTACAGCGACACAAACCGGAGTCTGAGCAGTGAGGAGACGCGCTGCCGTCCGGGTCGCAGTCGCACTCTGAGGACACGGTCAGCATTAGCATTAGCACCCTTAACATTAGCTTCATCAGCATTAGCACTAGCATCATCATCATGGGGTGTTAAACACAAATCACTCAGCAGGTGGCGCCACCATCAGGAGCTACTCCTGCTGAGGGTCAGAGACCCGGACCGGGTCGATGCGTTTGGTGGTACCGACCCACACAGATGTTGTCGTCATCCAGTGGCAGCGAGGCGTTTCTATAGTAACCGAGGCGGCAGTACTGGCAGCTCTGTCCTCGCGTGTTGTGCTTGCAGCTCACACACGTCACCACATTGATGAAGTCGATGTAGCTGCAGCGGTTGGAGTGACCGTTACACTCACAGTCTGGAGGACACACACACACACACACACACACACACACACACACACACACACACACACACACACACACATTAGAGCCTGGACTCACCTGAAGCCCCACCCCCTGTCAATAAAACTTTATTTATACAGTCAAGTGGAACATAATCTATTCAAACATTTCATAGATAAACCAGGAAACGATCAAATACTTTTTGGTAATAAAAAGAGAAAAAATTAAAGGAAATATGGGGGAAATGGAAACAGAAAATGTATGAATATTTATGAATATTTATGAATATTTATAAGGAAACACATAAATAAATAGAAATCACAGAATTATTCCTAGAAATGATTCCCATCTCGCTGCTGGGCTTCAGGAAGGGTTCTGGACCGGTTCTGGATTTCACTGAGCTGACAGGAACTGTTCCAAAAGAACCGTTCTAGAAGACCTGCAGGTCAGCAGAGGCTGAATAACGGCTGATCAGAACCAACAGAACCTTAAAACTGGTTCTGAAATGGACCCGTGGCTCTTCTTTGGGTCTGGTGGCCGAGTTCTGAAGTGTCATTAATTGGCTTAGGGCTAACCCTAACCAAGACTTGTGCTCCAGAATCAGGATGGTTCTGGAAAGTCCAGTCTGACTGCTGGGTCCAGTAACACCAGAACCAGCCAGTTCTAGTCCATTTTAGATGTTTGGCAGAGGAGGTTCTGATCTGGGACTGGATCCAGAACTAGACCATGTTTCTGGCTTCCTGTTGGGAGGCCTGTGGGGGAACTGGGAGGGAACTGGGAGGGAACTGGGAGGGAACTGGTCTTACCCTGGAAGTTGACGTAAATGATTTTGGACAGCTGAGTGGACTTTGGTCCTCCTGGAATCAGAATCTTCTGGATTGCTTAAAACATGAAGTCATCAGAGTAACCATGGCAACAACAGATCAAGGGTCAAATGTCTGACCAATCATGACAACATCTTATGAAAGCAGCAGCCATATTGGTTAGTACCTTTCTTCTCAAAGCCTTTCTCCTCCTCTTTGGAAATGGCGACTCCTTGTGTGAACAGACAAAAATGTTGGTTTTAAACGATTCTGTAATTTTCTCACTGAACTTCATATTTAGTTCTTAACAGCCTTCATGTTTGATAAGCAGAAGCAGGCAGTGGAGCCACTCTTTAGACGCTAGCATCATTAACACACTGCTTCTTCTGTCTGTCTCCAAAATGAGTCAAATCCAGACGATTCCTCTGCAGAAGCAGAAGTAAACTGAAGCACTTCCTTTTGGACTTCAAAATAAGAGATCCATGCAGAGATTCCAAAGTGTTTCAAGCTACAACTTGTGTCATGAATGCACTATAAGCTGATAGTAAATCATTTAATGACATTTTCTTTGACTGGAACAATCTTAAGGTTCCAGATCTAGTCATTCTGATCAGTTTATCTGAATAAAGTTACTTTAATGCAACCAGTTATACCTTTGATCTCCTTTTCTTCTTTAGACTCCCTTTTCCCAGATGCTGATTCTTCGGATGGCTGAGCTGCTTCCACCACAGAAGACTTTTCTTCTTGTTGGGTTGCAGGATCACCAACGGATGCTTGTTCTGAGCTAGACTTTGGATTTTGTAGCGATTCGTCCACATCTAGATTAGCACTGGGTTTAGATTGATCCAAGGTTTCAAAACCTGGATTTAATTCCAATTCTCCCCCTGAGGGAGCCGATGGCTCTACATCAGCCCCAGATGCTGAAAGGGAAACTATGGGTGGAGTTAGAGAGGGAAGGAGAGCATCTGTCAAAGCGCCAGGAGTCCTAGAGGACTCTACATCTGGAGGAGGTGTTTCTGGAGGTTTATTACGAGAAGGGAATTCAGAAAAAGGTAGATCTGAAACTGAATCGGGAGAAGATGCAGGATCTCTAGAGGGTAATGCTTCTGGAGGTATTTTTAAAGTAGTTCCTAGAGGAGGAGATGCCTTTGGCAGAAGTAACTCAGAGGACGGTACATCGGTTGCAGTTTCTTGAGTTTTAGATGACCGACTGCCTGGTGGAACGTCTGAAGGTGGTAATTCTGAAGGTACATCACGGCGTACATCTTCAGGAGGTTCCATGGGACGAAGCATACTCTGGACTTTTAAAATGGGCTTTCCTTCTTCAGGAGGAGTTGGGGCATCTGGAAGGGGGCAATGGATTGACTAGAATATCTGGAGAAACAGACGTAGTGTCAACTCTGGCTGAAGGTGGAGCGTCTCCTTCCTGAGTGGTTGGAGTAATTCCAGTTGAGAGAGCGTCCCCTGAAGACAGCCGTTCACTGGGTGGAGTGATTTCTGGAATGGTTGCTGGATTCTGGGCCCTGGTTGATGACACTACACCAACAGAAGGTGGAATGACAGTGGTCACCAAGTCGATATTACCAGTCCCAGAAAAGGTGGAGTCAAAGGGTGGTGTCACTGAGCTACGTTTAGACTCCTCCAAGTCCCTGGTTTTGGCTGAGATTGTGACGCTTTTACTGGCTACACTGTAGCTGCTAATGGTGCTACTGGGACTGTTGGTAACTTTGCCCTGGGCTGTACTGATGGCTGAACGGATGTCTGCTGGAGGTCCTGTTGTACCAGCAGTACCAGCACTACGAGTGCTACTCACAGCACTAAACACTACAGTACGACTGTCAGATGCTGCGATGACATCTACGGCCATGACAGAATTGGAAGTACTGGTGTAATACGTAGTACTGCTCATGTCAGTCATGGACATAGTGCTCGTCCTACCAAATACAGGGGTGTCGGTCATAATCGGACTATCAGTGACAGTACTTGTCTCTGCAGCAGTGATACTCTGTGGCTCAGTGGCAATCGAACTTCTGGCTGCACCTGGTAGAGTAAGAGCACTTCCTGTGGTTGTGTAAGTACTCAGTGAAAAGTAAAACATGGACAAAATGCTGTCAGTGGTGGTTGAGGGGCTGGAAGTGCTTCTGTCCGGAAGGGTTGGGCTGCCAGTGACAGTATCGTCGGTCAGAGGGGGCGATGTCCAGACAGCAGCGTTCAGGTCAGGCTTGGTGCTGCTGTCAGTGGCAGAGGTCGTGATGTCAGTTTCTCCATCTGGTCCATCAGAAGCTGCTGTCAGAGAAGAAGAGTGACGACTCTTAGTGACTTTGTTCTCTACAAATTCTGGCTGAACTCTGCAGAACATTAAACTGGGAGCTTTCCAGTCTCATTTCCATCCTAGTGTCTTAATTTAGGGGAACCGTGTTGGTTCGTGGGCCGAACCGAGCCGCTCTGTCCCTGATTAGGTCCAGAGTTTCTTCCTGTCTTCTCTTTCTGCACCAAATTTAATCTTGGAGTCATTTTCACAACTGAGAAGGTGATGATGACAGGAAGTACAGGTGACAGCAGAGAGATGGCGCTCTTACCCCAACTCAACACCATGTACTTTCACACGTTATATTTGGAGCTCATCTCTCTGATCCTTTGACACGGATCAGGTTCTGAGCTGGAGAAAGACCTCCTGCTGATCCTCAGTCTGCCAATCATTAAACCCTTAAATATCTGTAAAAAGTGACCATTGAATTTATGAAATATGAATCATTTCTGCATATTTTGACCTCTGGCACAGCAGCATGTTGGTGCAGGTATTTCCAGAGGAACCGAGTTCCTTCGCCATGGAAACAAAACCAATTTCTGCACAAAAGGTGAAGTCTGAAGTGGAGTCAAAGGGTGGAGTCAAAGGGAGGAGTCAAAGGGAGGAGTCAAAGGGTGGAGTCAAAGGGTGGAGTCAAAGGGAGGAGTCAAAGGGTGGAGTCAAAGGGTGGAGTCAAAGGGAGGAGTCAAAGGGAGGAGTCAAAGGGAGGAGTCAAAGGGTGGAGTCAAAGGGAGGAGTCAAAGGGTGGAGTCAAAGGGAGGAGTCAAAGGGTGGAGTCAAAGGGAGGAGTCAAAGGGTGGAGTCAAAGGGTGGAGTCAAAGGGAGGAGTCTCTGAGCTACTCTTAATCTAGCCCTGGTGTCGGCTGAAATATGGATGTTTTCTCCCAACTTTCTTCGCCTCACCTTGGACTTGCTTGAGGTTCTGCAGCAGCTGTTGTTCCGTCAGAACATGCAGTAAAGCTCCCGTCTGTGTTCTGCAGGGATCTTTTCTGACCTCTAATGTCTTTCTAACCCAAACGCTTGTGGACAAACGCAGACGGAGAGCAGAGTCCAGAGGTTTGAGGTCGCGGCTCTACAGCGACCTCTGACTCTCGTCTAACGTCTGATCTCTGCCACTGTTGCATCTCAGAGGTTTCCGTCCAAAATGACTGTAAACTGTCTTCATGGGCGACTAAACCAACTGTTTTATGCTTTAAGCTGCAGTTTGTAAGTTTTGTTTTAAAGAAAATGTTTTCATATTTGTTCAGATTGTCGCCACGTCTCTTTCAGATGACATAATCCTCCCTGAGCTACTAGAGGCGTCTGAAGAAATGCACAGACAAAAACAGTCAGTCAGAGCCGGGAGGCGGGTCTTTGCGCTGTGAGCCATCCTCATGTATATGCTGCTACTTGTGCTTATGACACAGAAACAACCTACCATTTCAGGAAAACAGCTGTAATAGGCGGCTATGCTAACTAGCCTCAGCATTCAGGGCAGGCTCTGTTGTGGTGAACAAGCTGTAGAGAAGCAAAGAGGAAAACGGCGGGTCTGAGCAGCACGTGCACGAGGATGACTGGCAACGCTAACATCCTCCTTCTGGCCCTGATTGGTTTGACTGAATGGTGTCTTTCTGCAGTTTTTTCAGATTATGTCTCATATTAAATCGTCATGGCGACATTTTTAACAAACGTAAAACAAGCTGATTTAAAGTTATAGAATACGACTTTAATGAGACTGAGAGTCACAACCACCAACCAGCTTTAGCAGGTGGAGCCTGACACACCGTCAGTGGGGTAAAGACCGGTGTGTGTGTGTGTGTGTGTGTGTGTGTGAGGGAGAGAGAGAGAGAGGTGATGACCCATTAAGACAGATTAAACTCCACCATCTGCTGGTGCATTAACTCCCGTCATGAAGGTTCAGGTGTTTCTCTGATGGTGAAGTCAGGATTCTGTAACCGTTCAGCCGATGGGCTGAAGAATCAGAAATCTCACACAAAAAATGACAAGCAAGTAAAGTGAGTTTAGCTGCATTGATTAAAAAATAATAAAATAGTCAAATCCTTTAAACATGAGGAAAAAATGATGCAACACTGACAGAGGAGCAGGCAGGTGAGGAAACGGGCGATGAATGCTGCTTACCAGCTGCGCTTCCTGCTGCTTCACCTGGGAAACAAAAGGTAGGGTTGGAGTTCTGTGTCACCTGGTGTGGGTCTCTGTATGAGTGTGTGTGGGGGGGTCGTACAGGTGTTGGCAGCGCCTGTTGGCAGGGGCAGGTAGGATCCCGGTCTCCAGCTGCGGGACCTGAAGCCCCCCCTGCAGCGCTGGCAGTCCTGTCCGCTGGTGTTGTGCTCACATTCGCACTGCAGAGTGGCATCCCGCAGCACGCACCCAGATGCATGCAGGTTGCATTTGCACCTGAGGAACAGACGAGCGTGGAGCACCAATCAGAGACGGCCTGACCCCGACCCAGGACCCTAACCCTTCTGTCTGGAAACCTGTCTGTCCTTCTGCTGGTAACAAACTCAGCATCTGTTAAACCCTGCTGAAGTTTCAGAAGATCCACCACATCCAAAGACCCACAGGACCTGACCCCACTTGACCCCAGCCCAGAGGTCAGACATAACCCTACCTAACCCCACCACGTCTCCAGACCTGATCATTGAGGTCCGGTGTGGTTGTTGGTCACTGACAGCATGTGGTCATGTGTTTATGACATAGCTGAGGACTTTCCGATGTGCAGAATGTGTGGCCTGGTGGAGGGTTGCTCCCGCTGGGCTATTGCTTGAGCATGTCTGTAGATGCCTCAAATGTTTCTAAAATGTAAGCAAGTTCAGGTGTTTGCTTACCTGGCAGGTACATCAATGTTGGAAATAGCGTAGAAGTACTTTAGTAGGTTGTCTCTCTGGACGTAGGTTCCTCCTAGAGCGGGGCGGAGGAGCCGCAGACGGAGGTTGGAAAAGGTAAAGAAGTCTCTGAGACCTTTCATCGTCTCCATCCGGACGTAAAGGGCATCCATGTTGATGAGCTTTGGCCCAGCGAACACACCGAATCGGGCACGCACCTCAAACACCACATTCTTCTCCTCCTGAGGCAGATTGGGGTCAACAGAGTTTCAAAGACTTCCCTGAGTTTTTATTGTCCTAGTGAGACAACAGTCAGGTCCAGTTACTCACCTTGGCTCCGACCCAGCCGGAGTACTTCTCAGTGCAGATGACCCGGGTTAGGTTGGTGGGCGCCAAGTCAGAAACTTGTTTAGGTGACATGCCGAAGGCCTCCAGGCAGTCGTCAGCATAGTACTGATATGGCTGCCATGTTGTCCCTGCAGGACAAACGGCATCAACAGCAACTCAGTATCAGAGGAAACATTGACCAGCTGGCAGCCTGCAGCTGCTTCCTGCTGAAGGCAGGAAGTTCTTCTGTGTATCTCTGACATCCTCCCTAGAAGCTGCTGCTGACAGCTCACCTTTGTCCATGGATTTCTCCAGCACCATGCTGGTCGGTCTCCCGTATTCAAAGGTAATGATGATGTCATCAACCACCTCCAGACTTTTGTTCCATGACAGAGTGATGTTAGCCAGTAGGGGCTCCGGATACCTGGACCAGGTGATGGTTTGCCAGTAGGTGATGAGCCCCCCCCTCTCCCTGTCTCCCATCAGCTGAGGAGGGTGAGACAGGTCAGGGCTGGACGCGTCGCACTCGTCGCTGCACAGGTACGGATTCTCCTGCCAACACATCCAACAAGGCGTCAGGCTGCGACCTTCTGTTATTTGAATTCTGTTTATAGAAAGAGCAGAGACGGGTTCAGGCCTCGGACTCCTTAAGGTCCGACCCGGTCTGTTCCGGCGCTGTCAGTCAGTCATATGACACGACTTCTGTGCGGAACCAACCGGACCCGCACAGAACCAACCCGACCCGCACAGGACCAACCCGACCCGCACAGGACCAACCCGACCCGCACAGGACCAACCGGACCCGACCCGCACAGAACCAACCGGATAAGTTGGGTGGGTTCCCGTCAGTTCTGGTAAGGTGACTGGGTCAGGTGAGTTTGGGTCCAGATCTGGTCCAGTCTCACTGGGGTAGGTTGTTGAACCGGTACAAAGTGATATGAAGAGAAACGATGGGGGACCAGTGGGTCATCAGAACCACCCAACATGAGGGTTCTGGTCAGATGGACGGGTTCTGGCATCTCTGGTTCGGCAGATTAACACCGACTCTAATCTGATGAGCTAATAATCCCTGAAGCTGCTGGTGCCAACTGTCACTCCACGGACTGGGTCACCACCAGAACCAAGGCCAGCTCCTGTGTGGCTCGGGATGCTGTGGTGGCGCAGGAGCAAAGCACGACCGTCGTACGCAGGCCTTAGTCGCAGGTTCGATCCCCGGCCTGCCGACGTTTGCCACAGTCTCCTCCACCCTCATCGCCCTCTTTCCTGTCAGACGACTTTCAGATGAAGGCAAACTAAAACTAAAGGCAACAAAACCTTCAAAAATGAAAATCAAAAACCCATGGCGCTCCATCCATCATCTGCTTGTCTCAGCTGACATCACAGGGTCATGTGACCTGAGGACAGGAGACGCCAGCCAGAGAGACCCTGCAGTGACTACAGGGATTTGAACCTTTTTGCGCCGTTGCTTCTGAGCCAACAAAACATTTCTTTGACTTTTTTCCTCCTTTTGTCATAAATTAACAGTTAGTATTTTGATCATATTTACATTTATTAATAATTCAGGCATGAAAGTCCCAGGGGGACAATTAGCCAGATAGCGGGACGCACAGCGTCTCTGTGGTGTCCAAGTTTTGGCGCCGGCCCTGCAGGAGCTCCCAGCTGATTACTGAGAGCCCAATTATGTATCAATAATACATAAAGATTAAATTAATCAGAGGAATATTCCATGACTTCATTTCAGATCCTAACAGAAAATGTTTCTCACGACCCCTCTGTTGCCAAGCAACAAGCTCACTCTGCAGGTTTCGCTTGGGAACTCCGCCTTCCTCCTTCAGCCGGGGCCGCTTGTGGGCCGCGGGACCCCCACCAGAACCCGACCGCCAGAACCCGACCGCCCAGAGGCTTGGGGGTGAGGGTGGTACCAACCAGAGTGCAGAACCTCTCTGGGGGGTTTCCACAGGTGATGCCGGGGGGGTCCACTCTGATCTGCATGAACTCCTTCATGTTGGTGGGGGGGGGCTGACAGGGGAGGGGCTGCCGTCCCGGCCCCGCCCCCAAGCTGCAGGCGTCCAATGGGCCGCTGGGCTGCGAGGAGGAAGGAGAGATGATGATGATGATGATGATGATGATGATGATGAAGAGCAGAGGGCGGGGCATTGTGCATATGAGTCAGTCAGACAGGAAGTTCATCAGCTGCCTCATTCTCAGGCTCCGCCCCTCTACCTGGACCGGGTCGTCATGACGGGAAAGGGTCAGAGGTCGCCAGGCAAACATCGGACCTGAAACCGAACAACCAGAACCAGTCAGAACCAGGGTTCCACAGTGAGCCTTCTAGCATTTCCAGAACCAGAGAAACTCGTCCAGCTTTGATTCCTGCAGCATCTGATGACGAACCAGAACCTGCTGCTGGAGTTCGGACCAGAACCAGGAAGATCGAGACACCACCCAGTCCTACACCACCCAGTTCTACACCACCCAGTCCTACACCACCCAGTCCTACACCACCCAGTTCTACACCACCCAGTCCTACACCACCCAGTTCTACACCACCCAGTTCTACACCACCCAGTCCTACACCACCCAGTCCTACACCACCCAGTTCTACACCACTCGGTTCTACACCACCCAGTTCTACACTACTCGGTTCTACACCACCCAGTCCTACAGCACTCGGTTCTACACCACCCAGTTCTACACCACCCGGTTCTACACCACCCAGTTCTACACCACTCGGTTCTACACCACCCGGTTCTACACCACCCGGTTCTACACTACTCGGTTCTACACCACCCAGTTCTACACCACTCGGTTCTACACCACTCGGTTCTACACCACCCAGTCCTACACCACCCAGTTCTACACCACTCGGTTCTACACCACCCAGTTCTACACCACCCAGTCCTACACCACCCAGTTCTACACCACCCGGTTCTACACCACCCAGTTCTACACCACCCAGTCCTACACCACCCAGTTCTACACCACCCGGTTCTACACCACCCAGTCCTACACCACCCAGTTCTACACCACCCAGTCCTACACCACCCAGTCCTACACCACCCAGTTCTACACCACCCAGTCCTACACCACCCAGTTCTACACCACCCAGTCCTACACCACCCAGTTCTACACCACCCGGTCCTACACCACCCAGTTCTACACCACCCAGTCCTACACCACCCAGTCCTACACCACCCAGTTCTACAGCCCTTGATTTATACACCACCCAGTCCTACACCACCCAGTTCTACACCAACCGGTTCTACAGCCCTTGATTTATAAATCACTGTTGCTGCTGGATCAACCTGCTGGTTCTGGTTCTGTATCAGAACCAGAACCAAACATGGAGATGCAGCTTCTATGCTCCCCACATCTGGAACAAACTTCCAGCAAACTGAAAAACTGCTGAACCCCTGAGCTCCTTTCAGGCTAAACCGGGCTGGTTGGAGTTGCTATGGAAACATGATCAATGAAACATATTGATCAATAATCTGGTTTTGTAATGCTCCAGTTTCTATGACTTTATGCCTTTTGAATGTCATGACCTTTGACCTGCCTTGTTGCTGAACAAATAAACTGTATGGCTTGAGCAACAGAACCCGTCTTTCCGACCCGCCGTCAAACAGAACCAACGGTCCGATGGACTCCTGAATCCAGAACATCTCCAACCACTGGTCTAGTCAAAGTAAAAGTCCAATTCTCAAAGGTTCAGGTTTTCCTTCAATTACTGGTCCCAGATGGACTTACCTGTCGGTTCCTCTCAGGTACCAACTGCTGCTGTCCCTTTATCTCCTCCTGTCCTCTTCCTCCTCCTTAATCCTCCTCATCCTCACTTTGTGGCTCTAATCCTCCTGCTGTCCCGATCGCCCCGATCGCCCCGATCGCTCCGATCGCTCCGATCGCTCCGATCGCTCCGATCGCCCGACGCCTCTGACGCTATAATCTACCAGCCCCAAAGGCTAACCCTCTCTCTCTCTCCCTCTCTCTCTCTCTCTCCCTCTCTCTCTTTCTCTCTCTCTCTCTCTCTTTCTCTCTCCCTCTCTTCAAATAATTTTAGAAACAAAGGAAATCAAACAAAAGTCTTAAATCTTTATTCAAACCGAAACTTTAATTTCTTTTTAAATGAACATTATCTGGAGGCCCAGATAATGTTCATTTCACATCATCCATCCATCCATCCATCCATCCATCCATCCATCCATCCATCCATCCATCCATCCATCCATCCATCCATCCATCCATTTTCCGGTCACCCTTCTTCCTAACAGGGTCGGGTCATTTCACAAAATTTGAAAATTAACTAACATTCTTGTTTTTCTCAACAGATTATTGATATTAATAAGCTGAAGCTCATCATCATCATCATCATCATCATCATCATCATCATCATCATCAGCTCACAGCAGAATGTTATGAAGTACTGAGAAATATTCATAAACCTGCTGAGGAAACTGTAGCGAAACAACCAATCAGCAGCGACTGCATTTCAAATAATACAAGATCTTAAATTCTTACACAATTGTAGGAGCTATTTCTCTATTTTCACCTAAATCTTAGAATTTAGATCATTTAGTTCATTTTTATTTGCTTATTTTTGACTTAAATAGAATTTTTGTTTAATTTATTTGAAATAAGATTTTTGGTTAGTAATTCACTTAAGTAGTTAATTTAAGTAGTCAGTTTGGCACGTAGGTGTTTCACAGCATTAATAGGTCGGTGGTAGGGTCGGGGTCGGTGGTAGGGTCGGGGTCGGTGGTAGGGTCGGGGTCGGTGGTAGGGTCGGGGTCGGTGGTAGGGTCGGTGGTAGGGTCGGGGTCGATGGTGGGGTCGGTGGTAGGGTCGGGGTCGGTGGTAGGGTCGGGGTCGGTGGTAGGGTCGGGGTCGGTGGTAGGGCCGGGGTCGGTGGTAGGGTCGGGGTCGGGGGTCGGTAGGTCATTATGCATGTGGTGGACATAAGGTTCTTTTACATGTCCCAGTCAGCCAGTCACTTCAGTCTGTAGCTCATAACTTGTTTAGCCTGAACTGGAATAAAAGCAACAAGAACTACATTTTGACTCTTTTTGACTTTTTGACCTGCCTAAACCAGAATCCTCGATGCATCAGGCAAATATCTGACTTGGATTCACTTTTTGTTTTGATCAGTTTGAAATCTTAAGTTTTTTTATTTTTGAATTTTCAGGTCCTGAAGAATAATCACGTCTCTGTTTGAGTGGAGTTCCCCTCCCCACCAGGCGGCGGCAGTGTGTGCGATGTGCTGCAGCGCCACGGAGGCCCAGAAGCAGCGGCAGCGGCAGCAGCAAGATGGCGGAGCCGATCTCCGTGGGGGTGAACCTGGACGCCTTCTCTCACGCCATCAGCGGCATCCAGGCGCTGCGCTCCAGCGTCAGCCGCGTCTTCGAGTCGCTGAAGGACGGCATGAAGAACCGCGAGACTCTGGAGGGCCGCGAGAAGCGGTTCATCTCCGAGTTCCAGGACACCCTGCAAGCCGTCAACCGGGACCTGAAGTAAGAGCCGCTTTGGACCGGAACCGCGTTTCCATCCGTTGATACCCCAGCAGTGCGGGCGGGAGGGGCAGGAGGGGCGGGAGGGGCAGGAGGGGCAGGAGGGGCAGGTTCTCAGGGACTTTACTAGACATCAGATGGGTCTCACTCCAGGTCAGGGCCGTGCAGGGACATATGGAGGGCCGGGGCCCACAGTTAACAAGGGGCCCATTGAAGAAAAACACTGAGCAACCCATACTGATCAATAATCTAATTGGATCCCACTAAATCACTGCCATCATGGAGGGACGTGCAAAGCAAATGTCTGTTTCCCCCAACAGGAATAAAGTTTCTGAGACTGGAGGCCAGAGAAGGTCAAAGGTTATGACGTTATGAAATCAGTTAATTTGCTGCCATTTTACTAATGAAGCCCTAATAATAACTAATAACATCTATTAATGTCTAATAATATGTATTAATATCTAATGATATCAATATCTAATAACATCTATTAATATGTATTTAACCTCTAGAGCAACGTGGCTGCAGATGATTTATAGATCAAAACGCTCAAAGGGTTTAACTCTATATAATGTTTTCTATGTTAGAACCTCTAGATCTACAATTATAAGACTGGAATATAGAGAACTCAGTAGCTACTGGTAGGGGCCCTTCAGGGGCCTCCAGACATTCAGGGGCCCCTATTAATGGTCTAGTTGTAACATAGAACTAAACCTGTAGCATCATTTATAGAGAATGACGATGTTATTAAATTTTATTTTATGCATTGAGCAGAGAGAAAAAATTGTGTATTTAGGATTTAATTAGGACGTTTATTTTGTAAAAGTTTAAAGGATCATCTTGATAGTTACATATTATTGCTGAACGTCACAAACTGGCCAAACAAAACAAACCCAGAACCCGATCCAGAACCCCATCCAGAACCCCATCCAGAACCCGATCCAGAACCTCATCCAGAACCCCATCCAGAACCCGATCCAGAACCCCATCCAGAACCCCATCCAGAACCTCATCCAGAACCTCATCCAGAACCCCATCCAGAACCCCATCCAGAACCCCATCCAGAACCCCATCCAGAACCTCATCCAGAACCCCATCCAGAACCCCATCCAGAACCCCATCCAGAACCTCATCCAGAACCTCATCCAGAACCCCATCCAGAACCTCATCCAGAACCTCATCCAGAACCCTCATCCAGAACCCCATCCAGAACCTCATCCAGAACCCCATCCAGAACCCCATCCAGAACCTCATCCAGAACCCCATCCAGAACCTCATCCAGAACCCCATCCAGAACCCGATCCAGAACCTCATCCAGAACCCCATCCAGAACCCCATCCAGAACCCCATCCAGAACCCCATCCAGAACCTCATCCAGAACCCCATCCAGAACCCCATCTGGACTCTCCTGCTGGACCCGGCTGTTGCCTGAAACCATGTCGCTAACAGATGGCTAATGGGTTAGCTAAAACAGTGACAGGAAGTCATGTGTTGGCCATTGGGCGTGGTTCCCTGGTTGCTAGGTAACCAGTGTGCCTGGTGTCCCGCAGTGAGCTGGAGCGTCTCAGCGGCCTGGTGGGCCGACCCTCAGAGTCCCATCCGCTCCATAACAGCGGGCTGCTGAGTTTGGACCCGGTTCAGGACAAAACTCCTCTCTACTCTCAGCTGCTGCAGGCCTACAAGTGGTCCAACAAGGTGAGGCCCGCCCCATCGCCGGCCTGATGCTGTTGCCATGGTGACATGCCTTTCCCTCACCTGAGTGAAGTTGGCCCCCACATTCCTCAAATGAGACAACATTGGTGTCAGTCAACTCGGCTACGTTTCTGCTGTTTGTGCATTGGCTGAACAAATGTAGTCGAGTCCATTGACACCCACTAAACCTGATTTGAAGAAGGTGGGGGAGCTGGTTGACCTTTGATGACCTCTATAAACTATTATTAATATTATTAACAATAGTTTATAGTTCTATCATTTGTAATGTTAGCTACATTTCCTGCAACAGCACAGTTGATTGACACCAAATGTATTTATTTTTGCAAATGTGAGCAGGCCAGGGGAGTGGTTGACCTCTGATGACCCCTGGAGAACATTTTTCTTAATATCTTTAGAATGATAGCAACACAAACGAAAAATCTTTCTGCATAAATGTTTGACATCAATTTTGTCTGATTTGAAGAAGGTGGGGGCCAAACTTCACTCAGGTCTTTCCCTCTGGGGTCCACCTGGTCCAACGCAGCCCGACCCAGAGGTCGGGTTCTGCCGGGACCCGGTTATCATTCCATTACCAGACACGGTCCAATAGAACTGCCGATGGACATCCGGGCCTTTACTCAGGCTGCTGCCATGGCAACGGCACCTCGGCTACACTTAATGTCCCGGCTCCTACTTGAGCCTGTTAACGTCCTGTAACCATGACAACAAGCAGCACCGTGCATGCTGGTTCCGGTTCTGGTTTCAGCTGCAGTACCACGCCGGGTTGGCCTCCAGTCTGCTGAACCAGCAGTCGCTGAAGCGATCGGCCAATCAGATGGGAGCATCGGCCAAGAGACGGCCCAAAGTCCAGCCCAGTACGCTGGTGCTGCCGCCCCAGTGAGTCCTACTGACGGGTCACCCGCATGCTGCACCTGTAGCCGCACCTGCCACTGACCTCTGCTTCTCCCTCTGCAGGTATGTGGACGACGTCATTTCCCGGGTCGGCAGGATGTTTCCGGATATGACCATCGAGCTCTTCAGACCCAACGGGACATCAGCTGTGCTGCTGGTACGTCAGAGCTGATTACAGCCCAGGCAACGGGTGGAGGAGGCGTCTCAGGGTAACGGGTGGAGGAGGCGTCTCGGGGTAACGGGTGGAGGAGGCGTCTCGGGGTAACGGGTGGAGGAGGCGTCTCGGGGTAACGGGTGGAGGAGGCGTCTCGGGGTAACGGGTGGAGGAGGCGTCTCGGGGTAACGGGTGGAGGAGGCGTCTCGGGGTAACGGGTGGAGGAGGCGTCTCTGTCTCATCTCTCGTTCTCAGGTGACCCTTGGGAAGGTGCTGAAGGCCATCGTCGTGATGCGTTCTCTGTTCATCGACAGAACCGTCGTCAGAGGTTTTAATGAAAATGTCTACAGTGAGGATGGAAAGGTGAGGCTCACCTGGGCAGCGTCTCCATGGTAACCCGGCCAGGTTCCCATCATGTCTCCATGCTAATGCTTGTGTCTTTGTCCCAGCTGGACATTTGGACAAAGTCTCAGTACCTGGTTTTCCAGAAAGTAAGACTGACCTTCCTCTGTTTCTGGTCAGGTACTTTGAGTGTTCAGCTTTCTGATTGGTTGTGTGGTTGCTAGGTAACTGACCATGCTACAACAGCCCTGCTGCACTACCAGCTGCCCCAGATGCCCGACGTGGTCGTCCGCTCCTTCATGGCGAGTCGCTTTTCATCTGCTACCTCTTTACTTGTTTCTCTGTCTCACCTGTCTCACCTGTCTCACCTGTCCCACCTGTCCCACCCGTCTGTCCACAGACGTGGCTCCGCAGCTACATCAAGCTGTTCCAGTCTTCGTGTCAGCGCTGTGGCCGGTTCCTGCAGGACGGTCTGCCTCCAACATGGAGGGACTTTAGGACCCTGGAGGCGTTCCACGACACCTGCCGTCTATAAACAGTCCATGTTTGTTTCCTGTTTGTAAATAAAGTTTGGAGTTTTTTTCAGTTGAGTAGTTATTTTGCTGCGAGGGCTTCAGGACAGACGGACGCTGCCGAAGTTCTTCCAGTCGTTTGTTGTCTTCAGTTTTGGACCAAACCAGCAGAACCCGATTCCTCCTCAGCAAGCAAGTGGCCACAGTGGGAAGGAAGAACAGCTTAAGGTTTGACTCAGAAACCATCAACATAAATTTCAGAGGTTTAAACCTGAAGCTTTTAGTGTCCAGCAGATAATCAGAGGTGTGAATGAAACGTCAGTAAATCCAGAATTCAGATCTAGATGGACAAAACGCTGCTGCCTTCAGCCAGAGCAGCTGTTACATCACTTCCTGGACACAAGAGTTCATGTTTGAGACGACGTCAATAATTTGGTTTAATCAGAATGGCATGAAGTTTGGCAGCTGGACTAAATGAACCTGGGATGATTTGAATCTCCTCTCAGGGAAAATGTTCTAGTGACCAAACTATTTTCTCATGTTGAGGAGGAACCCTGGAGAACAGCGCCACCTTCAGTCAAGTTTTCTTTGTTCTGCTTCACAGTTTGCGTCTCTTCATTATCTTCGCTTTTACGGGGCGACTGTGAACGCCACAATGAGGAAACGCTGCTGCCCTCTGCTGGTGGTTTGTGGAACTGCGGAAAAACAATCCAACAGATTCTTGGGCCGGTCGGTCCCCCCGGTACCTCGGCCGGCCGGTCCCCCCGGTACCTCGGCCGGCCGGTCCCCCCGGTACCTCGGCCGGTCGGTCCCCCCGGGTACCTCGGCCGGTCGGTCCCCCCGGGTACCTCGGCCGGTCGGTCCCCCGGTACCTCGGCCGGTCCCGTGATGTGCGTCATCCACATCTGACCATTTTGAGTCCATTTTTACAGAGTTTGGAGAAGTGCATTACCCACAATTCATTGCTGCATGTGACGTTTTGAGTTGAAAGGCGGATTTATGGCAAAGGTTTGTTGTTTATTCCATTTTATAGAAAATGTAATGATAAGGCACATTAGTAATAAAAAGCTTGATTTGATAAACTGAGAAGAAAAAAGAAGAAATAAAAAGAATAATCAAACTGAGAAAAGTGAAACAAAATGCAAGACACATTTCAAATCCTACATGAAGATATTAACTTCCTGGGCTTTTCTGATTTTATTTAATTACTCTAAAATAAAATGATTTAAAAATGGAGATGATTTATAGGAAGCAGCATTTGGGAATAAAACTTAGGATTAAGTGGTTCATAACTTCATAACTTAACTCTTTATCTTTGTTAGAGCAAATTTTATTCAATTAAAACTTCAATATCGAAAAGATTTATTGTACAAAATCCACTTTTGAAAACTTTCTAAAAACATAAATGAAGTCGCAATTTTAAAAATGTTTATTGTCTCAAAATCTCATGACGAAACGCAGGAATTGATATTTAGAATATCTTTAGCAGAAAGTCATTTCATAGAAACCTTTATACATAATTATGAAATCAGTATCGTTTTGTGGGAGTATTTAGGAATTGATTTTATTTTTTATATATGCCATATCTTCACTTGCTCTTTATTATCTCCATTTTATTCCAATCTAACGTTTATCTGCATAAAACAGATGGTTTTATGGATAAAAATCATGTCTCTGATCATCGACCAATAAACTGTTTATTACATTTTAATTGATATTTTCTTCCATCTTGGAAAAATGGCAAAGTTCACAGAGCGATCTGTCTGTCTGTGTGTGTGTGTGTGTGTGTGTGTGTGTGTGTGTGTGTGTGTGTGTGTGTGTGTGTGTGTGTGTGTGTGTGTGTGTGTGGCAGGCAGGAGAAGTTGCAGAGCGACTTGATCTAAATCTCCTGAAAGGTTATTAAAGATGATCAGACAGCAAAGGATTATGGGTAAACATGTCAGCATCAGCAAATAGCAACTAAGATCAAATCAATAAGTCGATAATTATTTTAAAGCTGCTGGGATTCTCCACTGACAGCCAATGAAAACATGAAAAAGTGAAATATTAAATCAGCAGTAAAACATAAAAACCCTGAATGTGAGTTAATAAAAGTTTAATAGCTGCTATTAGTTTATTAATAATAATAAACTAATAATTTATTATTGATAAGAAGATTCTGAGTTCCTGAATGTCAGTGTCAGGAGGAAGATCTATAAAGTTTATATCTGGACAGCACAATGACCTGGTAACGAGTCACTGATAACGAGTCACTATAACGAGTCACTGATAACGAGTCACTGATAACGAGTCACTGGTAACGAGTCACTGATAACGAGTCACTGATAACGAGTCACAGATAACGAGTCACTAATAACGAGTCACTAATAACGAGTCACTGATAACGAGTCACTGATAACGAGTCACTGGTCACGAGTCACTGGTCACGAGTCACTGATAACGAGTCACTGATAACGAGTCACTGGTAACGAGTCACTAATAACGAGTCACTAATAACGAGTCACTGGTCACGAGTCACTGATAACGAGTCACTGGTAACGAGTCACTGATAACGAGTCACTGATAACGAGTCACTAATAACGAGTCACTGATAACGAGTCACTGATAACGAGTCACTAATAACGAGTCACTGATAACGAGTCACTGATAACGAGTCACTGATAGCGAGTCACTGATAACGAGTCACTAATAACGAGTCACTGGTCACGAGTCACTGATAACGAGTCACTGATAACGAGTCACTGATAACGAGTCACTGGTAACGAGTCACTGGTAACAAGTCACTGATAACGAGTCACTGATAACGAGTCACTGGTAACGAGTCACTAATAACGAGTCACTGATAACGAGTCACTGGTAACGAGTCACTAATAACGAGTCACTGGTAACGAGTCACTAATAACGAGTCACTAATAACGAGTCACTGATAACGAGTCACTGATAACGAGTCACTGATAACGAGTCACTGATAACGAGTCACTGATAACGAGTTACTGATAACGAGTTACTGATAACGAGTCACTGATAACGAGTCACAGATAGCGAGTCACTGATAACGAGTCACTAATAACGAGTCACTGGTCACGAGTCACTGATAACGAGTCACTGATAACGAGTCACTGATAACGAGTCACTGATAACGAGTCACTGATAACGAGTCACTAATAACGAGTCACTGATAACGAGTCACTGGTAACGAGTCACTGATAACGAGTCACTGATAACGAGTCACTAATAACGAGTCACTAATAACGAGTCACTGATAACGAGTCACTGATAACGAGTCACTGTTAACGAGTCACAGATAATGAGTCACTAATAACGAGTCACTGGTCACGAGTCACTAATAACGAGTCACTAATAACGAGTCACTGGTCACGAGTCACTGGTAACGAGTCACTAATAACGAGTCACTGGTAACGAGTTACTAATAACGAGTCACTGATAACGAGTCACTAATAACGAGTCACTGATAACGAGTCACTAATAACGAGTCACTGATAACGAGTCACTGATAACGAGTCACTGATAACGAGTCACTGGTCACGAGTCACTAATAACGAGTCACTAATAACGAGTCACTGGTAACGAGTCACTAATAACGAGTCACTAATAACGAGTCACTGGTAACGAGTCACTAGTAACGAGTCACTGGTCACGAGTCACTGATAACGAGTCACTGATAACGAGTTTCAATTAGCTTTATTGTTTCCGGATCGTGACGCACCGAGAGAGAGTTGCGCAATGTGGTGACGTCATCAGAACGTACTGAGTGTTGGCTGTTTCATGAATTATTGTATTTTTTGGATTACAAGTTTATTTATTTTTTTCTCTTATTAATTATTTAAACCTTGTGGTTTAGGTAAAGCTCCTAATTTTCTTAACTAAATGATGCTGCAGGTTTATCTATTAGCAGGTTTCATTTTGCCTGCACTTGGTTGTACACATTATTTTAAGTGTATTTAACCAGTAACCTGACTGTGAAACCAGTAACCTGACTGTGAAACCAGTAACCTGCTCCCAGTGCCAGGATCTCAGTGAGGAAGAAACCTCATCATGTTTTCTATCATGTTATCATTTCTGATATAACTGATGGATGTTTGTATAGAAATGAGTCAATAGATTCATTTCCAGTTTCTATGTCTTGGTGTCATGAGGCGGATCTCTGTGGATCTCAGTGGATCTCAGTGGATCTCAGTGGATCTTAGTGGATCTCAGTGGATCTCAGTGGATCTCTGTGGATCTCAGCGGCTGCTGGGAGAACAACTAGATGTTGCCGTCTGACGGTTTGGGCTCCCCTGATCTAGAATGAATGACTGGTGTTGACCCCTGACCCCTGGAGAACCTTCACATCAACTGCACAGATCTCAGCTGTGCAGCTGGGATTGTTCGCCCCACCAATGACGTCACTGCGCATGCGCCACACTGAAACAAGTGAATTTGTCCACACCGAGCCTCAGCATCGCTCTGTGACGACAGAGTCCTCAGAGAGGACGCGCGGCGCGAGACCGAGACGGGTCCACGGACAGCCGCGCGGGGAGACGGTCAGCTCCGTCCGGAGGATGCGCGCCGCCGCCGCCGCCGCCAGCAGCAGCAGCAGCAGCAGCAGCAGGTCACACTGAACGAGGTTCGGTACCGGGAGGCGGGGCCGCTGCAGATCGGAACCATGAGCTGCAACTGGGGCACCGAGCTGTGGGTAGGTGTGCATGTTCTCACATGAGCGCGTGGCAGCGGCCCTCGCGCCTCTGTCTGCCATAGCAACACGGCGGGTGACGACAGCGTCTGGCTCTGCAGCATCATGGAGGATGCGGGGCGCTGCGGGTTTACTGCATGAAATATCTTCTGATCAGTAATCAATAGTCTGGAAGCTCTGTCCTGCACATAACTGCAGTTTCAACCCGAACTGGTTTCCCTGCCAGCAGGGGGCCTGCAAGACAAAACCCCGGGCAGCAGCGGCCGTTTGCTGCTGTGGGGTCAGAGGTTAAAGCTGAACACACCTGAGCCTGTTGCTCCTCCTCCCGTCAGGTGGAGGCGCTGTTCTCCTGCTGGGCATCAAATCAGAGGAAGTGATTTAAAGTGACCACCGGGTCCCTGCAAAGCTTCTGCAGCTCCAACGTTGATCTGCTGCCGAAATCAACCGGCGGTTCTGGTTCTGCTGAACCCAAAGATTCAAATCAAATGAGAGAAAAACAAACTCTGGAAAACCTGTGACTACCAGAGCTGAGAAAACCACAAGAGCTAAAATATTCCTGATGCTGCTGACATGCACAGCCTTTCTCATAACTAACCATAATAATAATAATAATAATTATAATTATTATGGGGTTAGCGTTAGCCTCCGGCCCGGGATCCCTGCCGCTGCGTTCTGATTCACACAGCTTCCTGTGCAGCTTCATTTATATGCAGACGACTGTCACATCTACTTCCCTTTAAAACAAGATGGTCGACTGGACTGACTTGATGACATCAATCGATGGATGATGATGCGTTTCCTCTATTCTAATGTATTTTTTGTGAATCAAAACAATTTAAAGTAACTTCAACGTCAGGCCTGTTTGTCTTTTGTATTTAGAGCATAGAATGAAATATATAGATCCAGTCCTGAATTAAAACCAGCTGCAGTCACATCTACAGGTCTATAGATCTATACACCTACAGATCAGCTGATACCAAGATGCTGATCATGGAAGGGTTGGGGTTAGAGGTCATCATGAGACCAAGGGAAGGCAGATTAGTTATATAGCTGCAGTGGCAGGCGTACACACACACACACACACCCCCACACACACACACACACACACACACACACACACACACACACACACACATGTTGTCAGGCTGTCATTGTGGGGATTCATACCCTAACCCCCTATTGGCGCTCCTTCCCCTCGGGGGCATTAGCCTTCGGTCCCCGTGAGGACAGCGGGTCCCCTTGAGGACAGCGGGTCCCCTTGAGGACAGCGGGTCCCCGTGAGGACAGCGGGTCCCCGTGAGGACAGCGGGTCCCCGTGAGGACAGCGGGTCCCCGTGAGGACAGCGGGTCCCCACACAACCATCCATCCAGGTATTGGAGCAGCAGGTGCTCCAGGTAAGGAGGACTGGCTGCTCACCTGGATGGCGTCAGGTGACTGCGGCGGCGTTGAGCCGTGAGATCTCGGGTGAACCAGTAAACGTTCTTCTTCTGTTCCAGGACCAGTTTGACAACCTGGAGAAACACACCAGCTGGGGGATCGACTTCCTGGAGCGATACACCAAGTTTGTCAAGGAGCGGGCCGACATCGAGCTGAGCTACGCCAAGCAGATCAGGTAGGTTCACCTGCACGCCGCATCCACCGGGCCCTCAGCGTCTCCACCGACCCGCCGCTGTCCCCGTCCGTCTGCAGGAGCCTGTCCAAGAAGTTCCACCTGAAGAGGAGCAGAGAAGACGACAGCAGGTCAGTGGTTCACTGCATGGATGGATGGATGTTCTCACATTTATGTCAACGCGTCACGTTAGACATTGCTAACCTGGTGGGCTGTGGAGGTCAAAGATCATTCAGAAGTGGGCTCTGCTTGGCTCGTTCAGGTTCACCTGGTGTGTGGCGTTTGCGGCGACGCTGCAGCAGCTGAACGACATGGCGGCTCAGAGAGAAGACCTGGCCGACTGCCTGCACACGCAGATCGCCTGCGACCTGACACGCTACACGCAGGAGCTGAAGGCCGAGAGGAAGACGGTGAGCCGGGGCGGGGCACCAGGGGCCGAGCGAGGAGTCCGGGGGTCACACCAGGGTGGGTGGCGGGTCAACAGGGGCCTCTCTGATCATGGAGCAGGGGCCTGGTCATGGTCAGAGGAACCCTGCAGGCATTTCTCATTCCAACAAATTTCTCTCATTTCAGCATTTCCAAGATGGCCGTCGAGCTCAGCAGCACATAGAAAACTCCTGGAAGCAACTGGAGTCTGTAAGTGACCTTTGACCCCTCCCTCACCCTGAGCCATCTCAGTTCATTCAGTTTGTCAGTTTGACTCCTTCTTGATTATTGATATTCATAGATATCTAATCTAGATTGGCTCACGTCTTTTTTTTGTGCATAAGCAACAGAGAGGGAGGGCTGGAAGAACTGCAGCAGAATAAAACCCAAAACCAGGTGTAGCTCCTCCCACTCCTCTGTAGCTCCTCCCACTCCTCTGTAGCTCCTCCCACTCATTCCTCTGTAGCTCAGTTGCACAAGAGCACGCCCCCTAGTGGCTCATATGCTGCCAAGCGTTAGCATGTCTTTGGCTTCATTGGAGACCCACCGTAACATGCCGGTTTTATGGCGGCCATGTTGGTGGGTGATTTTGTTAGGGTAGCTTTTCTAGCCACACATCAGGGAAACGGTTCCCGTGTCTGAAAGGTGGAGACTGTTTCCACGTTTTGGGTGTTTTTCAGAGTAAGCGTCGGTTTGAGCGAGACTGCAAGGAGGCGGAGCGCGCTCAGCACGTCTCGGACAGGATCGACCTGGACAACAAGACGGATGGAGAAAAGGTTTCACTCACACTTTACCTGTTCAGAGCAGTTTGGTTTCTCCTTTCCTGACCTGATTTCCTGACCTGATGTCTCCCTCTGTGTTTTGCCTCAGCGCTGCTCTCTCAAGGTACAGTCTTCCTCTCTCATCCACATTAGTCGTATTTCTGAAATGAAATTTATGTACTGAAAGCTGAAGTTGGTGTTTTCTGGCTTCAGGCTCGACAAGCGGCTCAGCAGAAGCAACAAGCTGCTGAGGAGTCCAGGAAGGAGTATGTGACCAGTCTGAACCAGTTCAACCAGGACCAGCACCAGCACTACCGCACACTGGTTCCAGTTATATACCAGGTGAGGGACTGGGGCGTGAACATCAATAGAGTCAGAGGAACCAACTCCATTTAACTCCTGCAACATTTCTTAAGAGAAGGTTTTATTAAAAGTGAGTCATGTGGGCGGGCGAACAAGATGGCGGCCGGCTAACGGCTCTCCGTTCCCCGCTTGTGATTAATGACTGCACTCTTGGGGCTCTTACTTGGTATCGTTGTCCGTAAGACTGGTAGCAGTGTCGGCTTATGATCTCCTTTATCCGAAAAAGGTACTTTAAGGTACTTTTTCTTTAATCCTGCAATTGCCGCAACAAAACACTCAGAGTCCAGAGCGCGTCGACCCGCAACAGCCCGCCATATGTGGAGCAACTGGGGGATACGGCTCCTCCTAATCTGACCACTTTGTTCTGGGAAGTGCTTCAAATGAAGCAAGCTAACGGCAGCCATGTTGGGCCTCATGCAAGTTCTCCAAAACCACAGGAAGAGGAATAATGTGAGACTTATTGGGCTGAAAGAGGCGATCGGTACTGGTCGGTTCTGAGCTGTTTGTGATGATGCCGAGTTTGAGATTGAGTGAGCCCACCGGCTCCAAACCGAGTCGAGACCCGAGAACTGAGACCCGAGAACTGAGATCCGAGAACTGAGACCCGAGAACTGAGACCCGAGAACTGAGACCCGAGAACTGAGACCCGAGAACTGAGACCCGAGAACTGAGACCGTTTCTTATTGGATTCCTGAGGCAGTCAGGAGGGATAAGCAGAGCCAGTGGAAGGCCTTCGCCTCCAAAACTTTATATTGGAGAACATTATCTAGTGACTGCAGTGGAAGCTTAGCAGTTATGGTTAGCTTAGCATTGAACAATTTATATCATGACGAAACCAGAAGAAGATCTGAATATCCTACCGTTTGAAATGAAAAGCTGCAGATGCAGCGCTGATCCTTTACCATCATATCTACCATCATGTCTACCATCATATCTACCATCATATCTACCATCTTATCTACCATCATATCTACCTGTTCATATCTACCATCATATCTACCATCATATCTACCATCATATCTACCATCATATCTACCATCTTATCTACCTGTTCATATCTACCATCATATCTACCATCATATCTACCATCATATCTACCTGTTCATATCTACCATCATATCTACCATCATATCTACCATCATATCTACCTGTTCATATCTACCATCATATCTACCGTTCATATCTACCATCATATCTACCATCATATCTACCTGTTCATATCTGCAATACAGAGGCGTTTGTTAGAATAAGACAGGATCAGATGGAAACAGGTTTTATCGGAATTAAATTAAAGACTAATCCAGATCGCCGCAGATCTATTTTGCGCATTAATCTGTTTAAGCGACTTTATGAAATGCAGCCACAACGTGTCGCTGAAATGATGAGTTATGATTCATATGCACTGATATTACAGGCTATTCAGTCCCACATAGTATCGCTAAGATCTATTTAGCAAAGTTTAATAATTAATAAAGAGTGTAATTAAACTAAAATGTTTTAAAATATAGGGACAAAATAGCCTAAAACAACATATTTCGTCCCTGATTTACAGCCAAACAATGATTTCTTTACAGTAACGACTTTGCAGAGCAAACTAAAGCCATTTATAAATATATTCATAAGCCAAGCGGGGCGTGCTGCAGTGGCGTAGGGGTTTAGCACTACAACAGGTTCTTTATTTCAATTCAATAAAGCTTACCGTAATCTGCAATGAAATAAAACACATGAAACAAAACTTCCACAGGTAGGACAGATCTACAAGAAATCTGCTGAGTCAGCAGATTGTCAATGTGCGTCACCACAAGGTAGGACGGATTGACGGGTAGCACAGATGAACAGAACACCTGTTGGAGAACGAACAGGGCGACGACACCCAAACCCAACCGACCGTCATCCCTCGGCGCTCCGCACAGAACCAGAACCGAGCCAGGTTTTCTCTCTTAGGCATCTTGTTCTTTCTCTCCAGCTGCTGAACAGAGCAGCAATGGAGGTTTTCAGTTTTTTCGTTCACTGCCCATGGAAATAGTTTTCTTTGTGGATGTGTGCTGACAGGAGGTTGGATGTATCTGCTCAAAGTGTTTTGTCACAGGTTAAAAACGTGTATCAATCTATAATCTGGAATGACTGGAAAATATATCAAATTCACATCTTGGATGTGGAAATCCAACCAAAAGGCACAAAATATTGGCTTGGAGAAATAATCAAGCAGATATATTTCTCCAAGAATCCCACCTACATGAGTTTAAGACAGGACACATTTTCATAGCTCATATTTTAGTAATCAAGTAATCTCTCAATCTTACAATTAATCGAGTAATCGGATGAAATAAGGATTAAATAAAGCATCAGTAAATCTATTATAACAGCAGTATTACTATCGCATATCAACATCAGTCCAATTTTTCACTGGAGTTTTCCTAACAATAACTTTTCTGTAGTTCAGAAAATCAAGCTGTAACAATAACGGCTCACTTTCTAAGTTAACCTGAAGAAAAGTTGTTCCAAAATCTGAAATTATATTCAGTTCAATAATGAAGAGTCAGGCTCACAATACACTTAGAAAAATGTCTTTGCTCCAGCTTTTGCTTTCTGTTTTCATCTCCAGTCAGTTTAACAGATGACCTCTGACCTTGGCCAGATATTTACAGCTCTGTGTTCATGTTAGCGACGGGATTTGACTCCTCCGTCCGTCACACACAGAAACTCATTTCTGTAACGCCACGATAAGCTTCGCCAGACATCATAAAGCTCCACTTTGGTTAATCATGTAAAGATCAGCCGGCCGCCGCGTTCAGTCTCTGCTGCCCGGATCAATAATCCCGCCGTTTGCTCTGAACCAGAAAAGCTGCCGGACTGCAGGCATCGCTCCCGTCATTTTAAGGATGCTGATTGGTCCCCAAAAGCCATAAAACCCGGATATTATCATCGATCAATAAAATCTTCCCAGGCCCAACTTGAAAACTGGACCTTGTGCTGCTAACTGTTAGCAGGCGACCTGGCCAGCTAACTGTTAGCAGGCGACCTGGCCAGCTAACTGTTAGCAGGCGACCTGGCCAGCTAACAGTTAGCAGGCGACCTGGCCAGCTAACAGTTAGCAGGCGACCTGGCCAGCTAACAGTTAGCAGGCGACCTGGCCAGCTAACTGTTAGCAGGCGACCTGGCCAGCTAACAGTTAGCAGCACTTTTCATATACAATATAACATAACAAAGTTCCAGGAATTGAAATAATTGAGGAATTCGAATCACTGGTTTTCACAGTGATGTAATTATTCTTATTGAGAGAAATATTCAGTTTTCACTGATAAAACAAGTTGCAGACACAAAGAGAAAAATTATACTAATAAGGAGGAGCTGAACTTTTTCATAAAATAAATAGTGCATTTTGAGTTATGGAAGGACAAACAATATTAGCAGGGCATTTTAATGAACTTGTATATCTAAACTTATATTCTCGATAAAAGCGAATCAAAGGGTAAGTTGGCTAAAGGAAAGCATGCAGCTCATTTGCTAAAGGACGACGTGCGTCTAGTGGATGTTTGCAGGTTAATCAATCCGTCTGGAAGAAAGCTTTTTATTCTCGTCGTCATGAATCCTATTCTAGGATCAATCTGGTTTTAATTTCAAAACTCAGTGAATAATGTGTGAAGCTGTGATATTAAAACCATTTGATTCACTGAACTGTACATAAAGTTATGACTGGTGAATATAAGAGGCCGAGATGCAGAATGAATGGACCACAGATACTTTATTGGACTGAATATTGTTTGTTCAAACTGTCTGCCAGGAACTTATTGCAAATAGAAGAAAAAAAGAAACTTCATGTCAAATTTGACTATTTGAAAGAGAAATCAAACTTGGCTCAGTGTTATGATTATTTATGGAGATATTTGTGGGTTTATGTCTCAGTTAAATGAAACTTATAAGAAAAGGGGAATATTCACAGTTCAGGTTAAAATCTTTATTCTTTGATGTAGGGGAGAGAAAAGAGGATTTTTTGCCATTAAACAAAGAAATATTGTAATAATCTCAGCTAGAGACATAAACAGCGTCTTCATACATTATTATGAAACATTATATACATTCTGTGCTTAAAGGAGACGAGATGTTTTTCTGACTGAACTCAGTAGGAAGGCGGCTTCAGGGATGAGGGAGACCTGATCAGAACTGGGTCTCCATCAGAACTGGGTCTCCATCAGAACATTACAAGGAGGATGTAATGTTCTCCTTGTTACAAAAGGTCTATGGAGAGATTTTTGAGAGAGGAGGACAGCTGCTGCCTTCAACTTTTAATGAAGCTGTGACGTCCCTGAGTCCAACAGATGGAGAATAACAGGCCACTTCGTTTCTAGAACTGTAAAATGTAAAGCATTGTCAGCTGGCTTTACGAGTCCTTCCTGCATTAGTCATCAGAATCAGACATGCTGCAAGGAACCGAAGGCTGCAGTCGTAACTAATGGCAGCTTTTTAAATGAACCCACAGAGTCCTTCTCTCAGCACATTGTTACTCCTTATGTTTATTGAAACTTTGGCAGCGAGCGTGACAATAAATTACGACATCAGAGGGATATTATGGGCACAACAAGAACACAAAATGCTTTTATATGCAAACGATATTTTAGGTCTCGGGTCCAAGATATTGGGCCAAATCTGAAGCCATTATCCTGTGTTGGAGCCATAAATTGGAAATATTTGTGGCTTGTTTTTATGTTATCATATTTAGTTAAGAAGATTGATTTTTGTTCAGGCCATTTTTATTGTGAAATTTACTTTTATTTTGAAAGGCCTACTTCCTGTCGGGCCGTATATTGTATTAGAAAAACTATTGAAGGATTACCTAGAAACCACAATACCGTTTCTGACCATGTAAGCTCTGTGTGTTATTGGAGAAAGGAATTGCAAAACTGCTTTATTTTCATTAATGAATTTGCTTTTTTTTTTTACAGAAAAAGTATTTTTGTTAAATTGACAGTTTGCACACGTCCTCTACTGCCAGTGTCTCAGGGATGACAGATGTCGGGTCTGTTGCCATGACGCCCTCTTGTTGTCATTCACACTTGGTCAAAGATTTTAAATTCAAATGGAGACCTAAAGCACAAAGTGTGTTGGGATGCATCATCCCATGCACCATGCATAGACTCAGACCTTCACTAAATTTAATTTGGGTTTTCAAAATTTAAACTTTGAAAAGTGGGAGAAGATAAAACACTGGAGTAAAATGAACATCATAAAAATGATCTCAGTTTAGCCATTACAATGCTTCCTATTACAATTCCACTTGATATTGTGAAAGGTCTGAACATTTGATGAAACATTTCTTGTGGGGAGCTAATAAATCATTTTAAGAACGTCTGGATCCTAAGCTCTCCGTCTGTGTGCCTCCAAAACTCCCAACATGGTAAACGCACCGTTGGTAATTTATATAGTCGGGCAATTATGTCCTTCAACAAACTTACCATCGCCTCCCAGTTTTATAAGCTGCTGAGTTATAATTTGACTAGTGATTCGTCAATATTAAACTTTCATGGCAGAGAGATTTGAGAATCGAGGACAGAAAAGAAAAATGGTTGTTTTGTGGTAAATAAGTGAAAGAGGCCAGAAGTAAATTTATACAGTATAGATATCATCATACAGACAACAGGATGAAAATAATGTCAGGGAATATGTGTAGATGACCTCTGACCTGCAGATGACCTCTGACCTGCAGATGACCTCTGACCTGCAGAGCGTTGTTGCCATAGAAATCTCAAACAACAGAAAGTGACTAGATGTGTGTCTGTGTTTCTGACTGAATTTAGCAGCAGATCTAACACACAACAGATTCTACCTTTCAGGTCTATAGATCTGTGTGTAATAGATTCAGTGTTTGATAGATCTTCTGCTCATAGATCGACTCTGTCTGGCCGTTGCAGCGCATTCAGGACATGGAGGAGCGTCGCATCGAGCGGATCGCCGAGGCGATGCGTTCGGCAGCCGAGTCGGAGCGGAAGGTCCTTCCTGCGGCGAGCCGCTGTCTGGACGCCATGATGGACGCCGCTGAAAGCATCCAGCCCAGGAAGGTGAGGCCCACACCTGGAGGGATTTAGAGCCGCAGCTGAACCATGCATAAGCATCATCTCTGTGTGTGTGTGTGTGTGTGTGTGTGTGTGTGTGCAGGACACCGGTCATGTGGTGGAGGTATATAAATCCGGCTTCGACCCTCCAGGCGACGTTGAGTTTGAAGATTACAGCGCCAACATGAGGCGGAGCATCTCTGAATCCAGTTACCTTGACAACCGGACTGAGGGGCGAAAACACAGCAGGAAGTTGTGGCCATTCCTACGGAAAAACAAGGTGACCCTCCCCACACACACACACCTTTGGACCCAGTCGGTTCCTCTGGGAGATCCTGAAAGTTTCAACCAAACCATGAGAATGAAAGGGTGAAACGTTCACTTGGTGAGCAAGGCTGGTGGGGGGGCGGATCGGGTGGGGGGGTGGATCGGGTGGGGCCACCTGATTGCCTGAACTGAAGCTTTTGTGTCTTTCTGCAGCTGCTGCATCTCCTGTCGTCGCCAAGGCAACCTCCGCCCCCACCCCCGACCTCACCGTCTCCTGGAGAGGTGATCAACTCCTCCCAGTCCCCGCCCACAGGCTCCAGAGAGCCAATCACACAACGGCTTAGTGACCTCATGAGCTCTGGGTCCAGAACCAGGAAACAGTGTCTCCGAAGCCTGAAGAGAGGGGTACACACACACACACACACACACACACACACACACACACACACACACACACACACACACACACACACACCTATACGGGTTTTGGTGGTTTAGAAGGACACTTTTTTCAAACAAGTTTTTTTGCAACACTAAACAGTCACCCCTTTCCCTTATCCTAGAAAGACCTAGTAAGTTGTAAAAAATCTTGTTTGAGCTACACAACATAGATCTCACTTGATAATTCAGATATACACATCAGAACTCAAAATATAATGACCTGAACTAATGGTGTATTAACCCTTGTATTATGTTGAGATATAATTAGATTTATGATGTTGCGGGTTATTTTGACCTGTATTGTGTAATTGGTCTCCAAACAGTCAAAAATGAAGTCAAACCAGTCAGAACTTTATTTTAGATTACATACACACTTATGAGACATGAGAAGAACAGATACACAACTTGAACACTGTATCAGTGAACTGCTTATTTAAAATTTTCACTCTTCATGAACACTTTTCCAGGAAGAGGCCTTGCCTCATTTTCTCTGTCAATGTCCAACATTTTCAGTGTTCCCCACATGATGGACAGAATGTGACAGTGTGCTTTCTGCAAATGTACTTCCTGCATCTCACACAAGATGTACTTGTTTTACTGTCATCTCGGGAGGAACAGACTTGGCATCTTTTGCGTTTTTTTGCACCTGTATCGAAAGGTTCCGTTGTAGGTTGGTCAGATGCCCTGCCCTGGACTTTTGCGATGATGGTACACTGTAAAAAAGTTGTCGCACGTGATGTTATGACCTTGCAGCCCTTCAGTCATCTCCAACACCACCCGCATTCCCTGATTCTTCTCAGGTGCTCCTCCAGCTGGCTTTCCACTATATACTTGCAGGTTCCATGCATAACTTGATTTTGCATCACAGGCTGCCCATATTTTGATCCCATATTTTGCAGGCTTCTTGGGCATATACTGTCGAAATGGACAGCGTCCTCTGAATGGAATGAGGCGCTCATCGACAGTAACATGGGGTCCAGGATTGTACAATAAAGGCAGGATTTCGACCCATTTATCCCAGACATCTCTGATTGCTGCAAGTTTGTCTCTCTTGCGTCGATCAGCTCTGGTGTCACGGTTGTCAAATCGTATGACACGAGAGATCATGTGAAATGTCTCCAAAGACATTGTTGCTCGGAAGATTGGTCTTCCATTCTCTTCATTCCACAAACTTGCAGTTGCTTCACCCTTCGACCTGTATCCTCCAGCTAACACCAGAATTCCCATGTAAGCATGCAAGTCAGTTGGATCCAGTGGTTTCCATTTTTCTTGAAAGACACGTCTCCCCTCCAAGTTGGTCATCTCAAGAATTATCTTCTCTATGGGTGGGAATATGAAAAGCTGAAATGCTGATTCAATAGCTATTCTGAGGCAATCAAAACAAATCACATCAAAGAGGCATGTTTATTTTGTATTTAAATGCCTACTTTATGTCTGGCTCAAAATGACTCGCTACATTATCTTTGTACACAACTGTGTGCAGACACTCCTCAACACATCAAAGACTCCAAATTTTACTCAGAAGTTCATGACCCTAGATGAGGAAAAGTCACAAAATTTCATGGGAAAAAAATAAGAATAACCTGCACTTTGGTCAACTCAGAAATTGAAACGGGAGGGACTTCCGGTGGACGCGGAGCAAGATGGCAGCATAAATTCGAGCTCTCTTGTCGAAGAAATAAAAAACCTCCCCAATCCAAGGGCCTTGGCCAAAATACGATTTTAACCGGACACGAAATGAGCGGAGGACGTAAACAGAGAAGCATAAGGAAGAAAATGGCAGAAGAACATGACCCCGAAGCCGAGCACATGGAAGAAGAAAGCGGCGACTCGAATCAGCTGCAGGCCGTGTTGGAGGGGCTACAGAATGTCACGGCGGAGATCCGAGACTTTAAAACGCAGGGGAAGGAGAATCTCACAAAATTTAAAGACGAGTTCATGGAGGAGGTGAAGCGAGAGTTTATGGGCTTTAAAGACGAAATTAGGAAAAAAGTGACACAGAATGATGCGGAAATACAGAAACAACAAGAGGACATGACTGAGGAGCAGGGTTAGGGTTAGGGTTACCCAAAGGACGTCATTCTGAACCTCTTAAAACAGCAGAGGAAACTACAAGAGAAGCTAACCGAACTGGAAGGACATGGCAGGAGCTGCAACATGAGAATTTACAACGTAGCTGAGCAAGACGGCGAATTAGTCCAAGAGATGGTGGAGAAGCTATTACACCGTGAGCTAGCGCTACCGGCGGGAACCGAGCTGCAGATCCAGCGGGCGCACAGAAGCCTCGGAAAGAAACCGCCTCCCGAAGCTAATCCCAGATCCATAGTGGTTAATTTCCTTAAATACAAAACCAAAGAAGAAATCCTGACAAAAGCATGGAAAAAGAAAATCCAAGTCGAGGGGAAGCGGATATTTTTTGACCATGACTACCCCACCGAGGTAATAGAAAAACGCAAATCCTACTCTGAGATTAAAAAGGCTCTGAAAGAACGAAAGATCCGCTTCCAGACTCCAATGACTAAAATACGGATTCACTGGTCGGATGGAACCAAGATTTACAACAACGCGGAGGAAGCTGCAACAGACATGAGGAGACGAGGGCTGGAGACGGAGAACAAGAACGACACGGGACCTTCGCCCGAGGAGAGGACCCAGGCGGCGGGATCCAGGCGGCGGGACCCAGGCGGCGGGATCCAGGCGGCGGGACCCAGGCGGCGGGACCCAGGCGGCGGGATCCAGGCGGCGCACCGGGAGGAAGCGTGGGATGGAAGGAGGGCCCTCCGCTATGAGCTCGGATCAGAATGCGAGTCGCTGAGCGAGGGAACGGCTGCAGGTGTTTCAAAGAGGAGGACACTGAAGACGCGGAGGTAACAGGGACGTAAATTGCCCATTAATGAAGGGGGATGGAAGAGACTATAGTCTTCTCTAAAGTTTGACTAAATAACGACAGGGAGATCCACCAAACAAGGGACTGTTGGACTCACCTAGCAGGTCAGGGAGACCCATCACAGGTGGGGAGGTGGGGGGGCTCTTTATGAAAGGATTCCCCCCTCCCTTCCCAGCAGGGGGACAGGGCCTCTTGGGAATATGGCCCATATTTAGCCGGGGGTTCAGTTTTTTTGTTAGTTTAGTTCTTGTTTATAGGTCAAGTGGAGAGGCTGAGATTCAAACCGAGATACACTAACAATGTCTAATGTTATAACTGTGCTATCATTGAATGTCAATGGCTTAAACAATATCAAAAAGAGAGATAAGGTCCTAGCCAAATTTCGCAAAGAAGAAGTACAAGTTATTCTCTTACAGGAGACTCACCTAACAAAGAAAGGACATGAAATGTATAAAAAATTAGGATATGTAAACTCGTTCTCCTCCTCATTCAGAGAAAGGCATAAACGAGGAGTTATGACATTGATTTCAAATAGTGTAAAGTTTGAATTGTTGGAGGAAATTGCGGACAAAGAAGGAAGATATTTGATGATAAAGGGCAAATTGGAAAATCAGTTAGTCACACTGCTCAATGTATATGGAAGCAGAGGGAATATTGATATGTAGCGGGGACTTCAATGCTGTGTTAAACTATAGGATGGATACTACAAGTAATAAATATAGTAAAAAACTGATCAGCAGGTACATGAACACCATGATGTCAAAAATGGCAATTGTAGATGTGTGGAGAGAACTTCACCCCTGAGATCGAGATTTTACTCACTATTCAATCCCACATGGTATTTATTCCAGAATTGATTATATGCTAATGAGCGAGAGAGAACTACACAGAGTGAAAGAGTGTAGGATTGGAGTTTCAGACGTTTCCGATCATAACGCAATCTATCTTAAAATCCATCTGGATAGCGGGAAGAAAAATACTTTATGGAGACTAAATGAAGGAATACTAAATAATAAGGCTCTAGTTGGGGAAGTAAAAGAGGCAATAATCCGATATAAAGAAGAAAATGATAATGGTGAAGTAGACCCAGTAATTCTTTGGGATGCCCTGAAGGCGGTAATACGGGGGAAAATGATTTCTTACACAGCATTTATGAAAAAAGCAAGATTAGAAACATACAATAGACAAATAAGGAAGCTCAGAGATTTAGAACAACAACATAAACAAACAAATGACCCAGACATATTAAATCAGATTAAAGAAACCAGGAAAGAAATGGATGAGTGTTTATGGGAGGAGGTAGAAAAGAAGGCTAGATTTTCTAGACAAGCGTACGATGAGGGGGGACCGAAAGCTACAAAAAATTTGGCTAGGCGTATTAAGAAACAACAATCATTAAGTAGTATACATAAAATAAGAGATCCACTATCTAATACAATTTTATATGAACAAGAAGAAATACAAAGCACATTTGAGCAATACTACAAAAATCTATATGCGCAGCCACCATTGGCTGGGGAAGAGGAGGTGAGTATCTATTTGGAAAGATTGGATTTACCAGCAATAGGCACAAAACAAAATGTGACACTGACTTCCCCAATTACAGAGGCTGAGATTACAAAGGCAATTGGCAGGGCTAAAGCAGGAAAGTCACCAGGGTCAGATGGTTTAGGGGCTTCCTTTTATAAAACCTTCAAAGAGGAATTAACGCCATTGTTATATGAGTCATTTAACTATAGTCTCAGGACTGGTAGGCTAACCCTAACCCTAACCCTAACCCTTCCAAGAAAGATGCCTCCTTCTTGGAAGGAAACCATTATCTCTGTAATACCAAAGGAAGGTAAAGAGCAAGAATACTGCCACAATTACAGACCGATATTGGTACTAAATGTAGATTATAAACTGTTTACCTCCATCATAGCTAAAAGAATGGAAAATTTAATGCAGGATTTAATTGACGAGGATCAAACTGGTTTTATAAAGGAGAGGCAAACACAAGACAATATAAGGAGAACCCTTCATATCATAGACCATCTGCAGCGAAGAGGGGAGGGGCCAGTTTTGATAAGTTTAGATGCGGAAAAGGCTTTCGATAGTGTCAATTGGAACTTTTTGTATAAGGTCTTAGAAAAATTCGGATTTAATGAGACATTTGTAAATTGCATTAAATCAATTTACCAAGAGCCAACTGCAAGGATTTAAATAAACGGCAACCTGACAGGAAGATTTACTTTGGAAGAGGAACGAGACAGGGTTGCTGCCTCTCACCAAGTCTTTTTGCACTGTTTATAGAGCCACTAGCTCAGATGATTAGACAGGCAGAGGAAATAAAAGGAGTGGAAATAGGAGGGGAAGAACATAAAATAGGGTTATTTGCAGATGACATTCTGATTTATCTAAAAAATCCAAATGAAATGCTTTTAGGAACGGTGAATCTACTTGAGATTATGGGAAACTCTCGGGATATAAAATTAATGTGGAAAAAAAACAAATCCTAACAATAAATTACTCCCCACAGCAATTAATAAGGGATACCTACAAATTTAAGTGGAATGCAAAATCTATAAAATATTTAGGGGTAAACATAACCAAAACAATAGACAAACTCTACGATGCAAATTATTTAGAAATAAACCACAATATCAAGAAAGACTTGGGGCGATGGATGGACATTGGCTTGGATCTCGGCTCTAGAGTGGAGATAATTAAAATGAATATTTTACCACGACTGCTATACTTGTTTCAGTCCCTACCACTGAATATTCCGCAAAAACAATTTGTAGAATGGAAGAGATGGATTTCAAGGTTTATTTGGATCGGGAAGAAACCTAGGGTCAAATATAAAACACTTCAACTCCCAAAAGACAACGGTGGCCTGGGCTTACCAGCCCTAAAAGAATATTTTTGGGCCGCACAAATTAGACCTTTGGTGTGTTGGTGCAATGATGATTATGTCTCAAGATGGAAAACTCTGGAAATAGACAGAAAAGACATAGAAGTTAAAAATTTAATAGCACATAAAAAACTCTTAGGCAAACTAAGCAGTACGCTAGATTCAATAACTAAAACCACGATTGAAATATGGAACACAGTAGTTGATAATTACAAGTTAGAGAAAGAAACAAGGAGCTTGAGCTGGTTTGCCTGGGATCCGAGGTTTAAACCAGGTATTTATGACTCAGGTTTTAAACAATGGGCAAATAAAGGTGCCACAGCAGTGTGTAGATTGACTGAAAAGGGTAAACTGCTGAACTTTAATAGCCTAAAGGGGAAATGTGATCTGGAAGATCAAGACCAGTATAGATACATGCAAATAAAAGATTATTATGAGAAAGAGATAAAAACCACCGTAAGTAAAATAATAGAGATATTTCATAAGGCCTATGAGGGGAATAAATTACGAATTATTTCTGCACTGTACCAGGGACTGATGGCAGACAAGGAGACATCCACTATGTACATTAAAAGAAAATGGGAGGAAGAATTGAAGGAACACATAAGCGAGGAGGAATGGTTTAGAATTTGTAAAATGCAATGTACGGCCACTTGCTCCCGTGAGTGGAGGGAATTCAATTGGAAAAATATGATTAGATTTTTTATAACACCAAAGATTAGGACCAGGATGGTATCCAATCCACAACCATGCTGGAGACTTTGTGGCCAGACTGATGTGGGCCACACGCACATATTCTGGTCTTGTCATAAACTGACTGCATACTGGCACAATGTCTGTCTTATCTTGAAAAACATACTGGGATATGGAATACCCAGAACGTGCAAAATACTCTATCTGGGATGTCTCACTCATGATACAATTCAAAAGGAGGATGAATATTTATTAAAAATATTACTTACAGCATCACAAGATTATGGTATAGACAAACTCCCCCTGCGGTGGACGGATGGCTGTGCATTGTAGAAGAGATCTTTGTTATGGAGAAAATTACTCACAGACTAAGATTGCAGGAGGACAAGTTTGTTGCTAAATGGGAAAAATGGAGCGACTATGGACGTAGGGAAAATGCCGCTCTTGTAACCAGTTAAACATGGACGCGGCTGTCCGACATTGTATATGAAGTTGAATGTAATGATGCCTCTCCACTGTATATATGTTCAAAAATGTTCAATAAAAAATAAGTATAAAAAAAAATTGAAACGGGTCCAATTGGCCATAAACATAACACAAGGGTTAAAAGGACAAAAGATAATGAGGTGCTTGGCTCACAGATGAAAATGTATTTCTGCCGATGCCAAACAGCTTATTCTGCTGTTAAAACTTGCTTGATATGTATGGTTGACAATTACACCAACGGTAATTGTCAGGGCCAGCTTTATTTATCAGGACCATGATACATACACAAACATGAAATGTAATAAGCCCAAACATGGAAATATGAAATATAACTCCACTGAAAATTTCACAGCATTTTCTTTTACCAAAAATATTTTTGAGATTTTGAACAAGTTCTCCTTATAGTTATTACATGACATTAATTATTCTTACTCAACTCAGAGAAATAAAAACAAGGGAAGAAAGAGAAAAAAAATAAAATAAACACAAAATACTCAAGTCAGAACTCAAACGAACCCTCTGACAGGTCTAACTCCGTAATAAAATTAATGAAAATTTCACAGCATTTTCACCAAGAACTGCAGCAACAATTCTACTTGTGAACATAAAGGAAAATATGTGAATGGCAAAAGTAAATTAAATATATGACAATTGTTAAATCAGAGATTAAATTGTGTGAACAAGAACATATTCATTGTATTAGTAGAAATACATTTGAATATTTTTGAAAGTACAGTAACAGATGGTGCAAAAACAATATGTTTATGTATTCGGTTTAAAAAGCAACTTGCCATTATAACTCAAACTATATCAACTCTCGTCCTGCCTCCACAAGATGAAATGCTTATCCATTAGTGATATCAGAACACAGATTACCTGTGGTCTGGTTCTCAATGTCCCAAGTGCGCTGCCGATATCACTGATGGACGCATAAATGACGCATAAACTATGCAGGATTTTCTTTTCTTTTCAGTTACACTTTGATTTCTCACAAAATCTCTTATGTTTTGGATAGAACGACGAGCAAGAGCAGGATGCTCAGCCTCTTTGCATTGCTGGCATTCTATCATTGTGGCCAGTTGTCCTTTTTGATGTGTTCTCCAAAGTGGCTCATGACCGCAGCAACCTCTATGGGAGACCATGGTGCTTTTTTGCCCTCCTAGCACTTTCCAGAGATGCTAGAAAAAAGAGAAATAAACCATTATTGAAAACCAACTGCACTTATAATGAAGTGCAGTTGTGTAACGTGTTTGGTATATTAATTGTTAGTTTTTCTTGGTTATAAATTTGTCATGGAATAGAAGTGTGGAGGTGGTGAGGCAGACGCTGGAGGCCCAGGTAGGTGACTGATGAAGATTTAATGCAAAAATAGTCCAAAAAATACAGTCAAACACAAGTCTGCGTCCAGGCAGCACGGTTCAGCGGAAGCCAGGGCTCACACCGGTAGCAACGGGTCTAACGGGCGGAAAACACAAACAAGCAACAACTTATGACACAAACTATGACAAGGACCCAATGAGGAACAAGGACACAGGAGGGATTAAATACACTGAGGGCAATCAAGGGAACAAGACACACCTGGGAGCAATCAAGGGGAAGACAGGACAAGAGGAGACTCAGTGTTGGAGCTATTTATTCTTTATTTCTTTATCTATGTGAATTTTGTTAGTTTATTCTTAAACTTCTATTTTTTGCATTATTTACAGAGTTTATTTGCAGGTTAATAATTGTTGATTTTATTTATGTTTTGTTTTCTTATTTATTTATTTATTTTGGTAAGTCAGACAGGAAGTAACGTGGGTCAGCCCACTTTCTATAAATGTAGGGGCCTGGTAAAAGACCAGCAGGCATTTGGGTTTGGGGCCTACGGGTTTTACCAGTGCAAGAGCAGTACAAGGACAGAACAAGAGATAGGAGAACAAAGAAAAGTTTGATTATTGTAATTTCTTTGCATAAAAGAGTAATAAAAGCAACAAAGATAATCAACAAGTTTTTGATGTTCAACCTCATTTTTGAAGAATCTGGACCCCTTTGCCTCATAGTGGCTTTAATGGAACTTTTATTGGATGTTTGGGTTTGACAAACATTCGCCACTACACTCAGGACACAGGAAACTCAGAAAAACACAGAACATGACAAGATTATGTCATGCCTGTTTATTCCCCTTTTAAAATGTGCATTTATAAAGAACATACAGTAGTGGGACAAGCTATAGAAATGAGCATATAGATTGCACAGAAGAATATTTCTGCCGATGCCAAACAGCTTATTCTGCTGTTAAAACTTGCTTGATATGTATGGTTGATTAACTGAATTCTGAAAAAATAGATTTTTCATCATTCAAAGTTGCTTTTGTTTGACAAACAAGCCCCAGAAGCTGGTGAAGAACCACCCAAAGCCAAAAGGCTTGTTCCTCCTCCTTCTAGTCTTTTCCCAGTGAAGGAGATCCGTCTCAGAACAGACTCACTGACTTCACCAAGACATTTCTGTGCAGCTTCAGCAAAGGCCCCAATGATTGAGATCTCTGGTTTTCTAAATCTAACTTAACCAAATTTAAAGGTATATTCCCATTACTTTGCTTATTACAGTTTTGTGGTGTTTTGCTATTTTGAAAAAAACATAACCATGCAAATGTATTTCAGATTAAGATTGGCATAGAGAAAGTAGTATAAACAGTCCCATTACTGATCTCTATATTAGATTTTCAAGCATCTGAACATTGTGTGAAAGTTTATCAATTTAATACAAGGTAGTTTTACTGGTACCTTAAGCCAGATGACATATTGAATAATGTCAGTTCATAATATCTTGCATAAAGAAAATGGTCACTGTATTTTCTTTTGGTGGTGTGGATAATTACTTTTGACCATGCTTCAGTTGTACTTTTGAGCTTAAGTACGTAGCTTGGTGTTTCATGACTTGTGTAGGTGTGGATTTACCAGAATTTTTATTTGTGCTCTTTTTTTGCGGGGCTCTATGTCCTTTCCCCTTAGCGACTGTGTTTACTTTGTATAGAAAGAGCCAAGCAAACAGGTAATAAAAAAAAGAGACATTCCACCAAATTTATTGTAACTGTTGCCATGACAAACAAGTTAAGGTCTGATTATACTGTGCATTATTTCGTAGCCTAAAATCAATTAAATAAGGTAACATGTTAGTAGACCAAAGATGAGGGCTAACCTTGTGATAATGATGCAGACATGCCTGGAGGTTCCTCTACAGGTTGCCTAGTTAACAGTCCTGCAGAATCTGTCATAAAATATAATATACTTCATTAAAAAACAGAAATGGAAAAAGATGAGTTTAAGTATTAGAGAGGTTGATGCACAATAAATCAGACAGAAAAAAATTTCTACTTAGATGCCGTCATATTCTTAAGCCACAAACTCATTGATTTACCTGAAAAATATACTGTATAGTGCTTGTTTAGCTACTCTATTATGACAAAATGTAATGTGTATTTCTTGTTTAGTTGTTTAGCTACAAAATATTGAAGCATGTTTTTAATCATGCAAGACACTTTGTGTCACCTTGTTTCTGAAAAGTGCTATATTAAGAAATTTGACTTGACATCTATGTAAAACCTGCGATGGACTGTCAACTTGTCCAGGGTGTACCCTGCTTCTTCCCTGTTGACAGCTGGAGATAAGCACTAGCAGACTCTCCCAAACCCACAAGGGAGAAGGGTTTATAGAAAATGGATGGATGGATATATATAAAACATTGTTCTTACCAGTCTGTGGATCTGTGAAGTTTCCCTCATCAATCTCATGTTAGCATCAATGTTATTTGTAGACAACCTACAGTTGACTGATTCAGCTTCTGAATCAGTCAACTGTAGGTTGTCTACAAATAACATTGCCTCAATTAATTATAAGGTTAAAGGGCTATAGATTGCCTACACAGTGTTTGTTTCAATTTTCTACCATATGTTTCCTAGAAACGGGTCTAATTTTTCATTTGAACTTTAAATGTCCATCCATCCATCCATCCATCCAGCCATCCAGCCATCCAGCCATCCAGCAGCTTAAGAAGGGAGGCCCAGCTTCCCCCCCCCTTGCTCCTCCGGGGGAATCCCGAGGCGTTCCCAAGCCAGCCGAGAGACGTAGTCCCTCCAGCGTGTCCTGGGTCTTCCCCGGGGCCTCCTCAAGGTGGGACGTGCCCGAAACACCTCACCAGGGAGGCGTCCAGGAGGCATCCTGACCAGATGCCTGAGCCTCAACTGGCTCCTCTTGATGTGGAGGAGCAGCGGCTCTACTCTGAGTCCCTCCCGGATGACCGAGCTTCTATCTCTAAGGGAGAGCCCAGCCACCCTACGGAGAAAACTCATTTCGGCCGCTTGTATCCGCGATCTCGTTCTTTCAGTTATTACCCAAAGCTCATGACCATAGATGAGGGTAGGAACGTAGATCGACCAGTAAATTGAGAGCTTCGCTTTTTGACTCAGCTCTCTCTTCACCACGACGGACCGGTAGAGCGCCCGTTTCACGGCGGACGCTGCACCAATCCGCCTGTCGATCTCACGCTCCCTTCTTCCCTCATTCGTGAACAAGATCCCGAGATACTTGAACTCCTCCACTTGGGGCAGGACATCTCCCTTGACCCGGAGAAGGCACTCTACCCTTTTCCGACTCAAGACCATGGTCTCAGACTTGGAGGCACTGATCCTCATCCCGGCCGCTTCACACTCGGCTGCGAACCGCTCCAGTGAGAGCTGAAGATCACGTCCCGATGAAGCCAATAGGACCACATCATCCTAAGGCCAGCAAAATGGATCCCCTCAACACCCTGGCTGCACCTAGAAATTCTGTCCATAAAAGTAATGAACAGAATCGGTGACAAAGGGCAGCCCTGGTGGAGTCCAACCCTCACTGGGAACGAGCCCGACTTATTGCCGGCAATGCGGACCAGACTCTGACACCGGTCATACAGGGACCTGACAGCCCGTATCAAAGGGCCCGGTACCCCATACTCCCGGAGAAACCCCACAGGGCACCCCGAGGGACACGGTCGAACACCTTCTCCAAGTCCACAAAGCACATGTAGACCGGTTGGGCGAACTCCCAGAACCCTCCAGGACCCTGCTGAGGGTGTAGAGCTGGTCCAGTGTTCAACGACCAGAACCAGAACCACACTGCTCTTCCTGAATCTGAGGTTCGACTATCCGACGGACCCTCCTCTCCAGTACCCCCGAATAGACCTTGCCAGGGAGGCTTAAGAGTGAGATCCCTGTAAATTGGAGCACACTCTCCGATCCCCCTATTTAAACAGGGGGACCACCACCCCAGTCTGCCAGTCCAGGGGAACTGCCCCCAATGTCCATGCGATACTGCAGAGTCGCGTTAACCAGCACAACCCTACAACATCCAGAGCCTTGAGATACTCCGGGCGAATCTCATCCACCCCCGGGGCCCGGCCACCGAGGAGCTTTTTAACCACCTCGTCCCCAGAGATTGGAGAGCCCAACCCAGAGTCCTCAGGCTCAGCTTCCTCAATGGAAGGCATGTTGGGATTGAGGAGGTCTTCGAAGTACTCTGCCCACCGACCCACAACGTCCCGAGTCGAGGTCAGCAGCACACCACCCCCACTGTAAACAGTGTTGGTGCTACACTGCTTCCCCCTCCTGAGACGCCGGATGGTGGACCAGAATCGCCTCGAAGCCATACGGAAGTCTTTCTCCATGGTCTCTCTGAACTCCTCCCACGCCCGAGTTTTTGCTTCAGCAACCACCTGAGCCGCACGCCGCTTCGCCCGCCGGTACCATCAGCTGCTTCCGGAGTCCCACAGGCCAAGAAGGCCCGATAGGACTCCTTCTTCAGCCTGACAGCATCCCTCACCGAAGGTGTCCACCAACGGGTTCGAGGGTTGCCACCACGACAGGCACCGACAACCTTGCGACCACAGCTCCGATGAGCCGCCTCGACAATGGAGGCACGGAACATGGTCCACTCGGACTCGATGTCCCCCGCCTCCCCGGGGACGTGTTTGAAGCTCTGCCGGAGATGGGAGATTAGAGGACTGATGTCTCAGCCAGATCTAGAGAAACTCATCCATGCCTTTATCTTTAGTCACATTGATTATTGTAACAGCGTCTTCACAGGCCTGTCCAACAAATCAATCAAACAGCTGCAGTTGATCCAAAACGCTGCTGCTCATGTTCTCACTAGAACCAGGAAGATAGAGACATAACACCAGTTTAAAGTCCCTCCACTGGCTCCCTGTAGCTCAAAGAATAGATTTTAAAATACTGTTGTTAGTTTATAAATCACTGAACGGTTTAGCACCACAATACATTAAAGATCTGCTGTTGTTGTATCAACCTGCCAGACTCTCAGGTCTTCTGGTTCTGGTTCTGCTCTGCATCCCCAGAACCAGAACCAAAAGAGGAGAAGCAGCTTTCAGCATCTATGGACCAAAAATCTGGAACAAACTTCCAGAAAACTGTAAAACAGCAGAAACCCTGACTTCCTTTAAACCTCAACTAAAAACACACCTGTTTAGAGTTTTATTTGAAATGTAATATGTATGGATTTGTATTTGGATTTGCATTTGTGGATAAGTATGTAAGTTGTAGGTTGAGACCTTTTCCTGTTGTGGGCAACGGGGCCCGGCGAATACCCGTGTTTAAACGGACGGCGGAGTCCGGCGGTAACAGGCGCTTAAATTCCGTGTTTTTTTTTTTTTTGGTATTTTATTTCATTTTATTCTATGTTGTATTTTGTGTTTATGATGTAAAGCACTTTGAAATGCCTTGTAGCTGAAATGTGCTATACAAATAAAATTTGATTGATTGATTGATTAATGCTCCGTCTCACATGGGACTCCGCCAGACGTTCCCAGCAGACCCTCACAACACGTTTGGGCCTGCCAGGTCTGACCGGCATCCTCCCCCACCACCGGAGCCAACTCACCACCAGGTAGTGGTCAGTGGACAACTCCACACCTCTCTTCACCCGAGTGTCCAGGACATACGGCCGCAGATCTGACGAAACGATGACAAAACCGATCATCGAACTGCGGCCTAGGGTGTCCTGGTGCCAAGTGCACATATGGACACCCTTATGTCTGAACATGGTGTTCGTTATGGACAATCCGTGACGAGCACAGAAGTCCAGCAACAGAACACCACTCGAGTTCAGATCGGAGGGAGCGTTCCTCCCAACCACGCCCCTCCAGGTCTCACTGTCATTGACGTTGAAGTCCCCCAGCAAAACGAGGGAGTCCCCAGGAGGGGCACTCTCCAGTACCCCCTCCAAGGACTCCAAAAAGGGTGGGTAAGCTGAACTGTCATTCGGCCCGTAAGCACAAACAACAGTCAGAACCCGTCCCCCACCCGTAGGCGGAGGGAGGCTACCCTCTCGTTCACCGGGGTGAACCCCAACGTACAGGCGCCAAGATGGGGAGCAACAAGTATGCCCACCCCTGCTCGACGCCTCTCACCGTGGGCAACTCCAGAGTGGAAGTACATCCAGCCCCTCTCAAGGAGACTGGTTCCAGAACCAGAGCCATGTGTCGAGGTGAGACCGACTATTTCTAGCCGGAACCTCTCAGCCTCACACACCAGCTCCGGCTCCTTCCCCACCAGAGAGGTGACATTCCACGTCCCAAGAGCCAGTTTCTGCAACCGAGGATTGGACCGCCAGGACCCCCTCCCTCGGCCACAACCCATTTCACATTGCACCCGACCCCTATGGCCCTTCCCATAGGTGGTGAGCCCATTGGAAGAGGGACCCATGTTTCCTCTTCGGGCTGAGCCCGGCCGGGCTCCATGGGTAAAAGCCCGGCCACCAGGCGCTCGCCAACATGCCCCACCTCCAGGCCTGGCTCCAGAGTGGGGCCCCGGTGACCCGCGTCCGGGCGAGGGAACACTAGGTCCAAAGTGTTTTGGCTGGAAGGCTTCTGAGAGATCCTTTCTCCATGGCAAGCAGCAGTTTTGATACCTTGGGTACCCAGCTGGGTAGTAGCCTCAGGAAGACTGTAATATTCGCGATGAACCCGAATATCGTGGCCTAGGAACTTAGCAACTTGGTCCAACTCATGATTCTTGAGATTTAAGATCTGAGACAAAGTTGCAACATGTTTGCGCAATTGTGTTGACCTGAGGAGCTCAAGGTTTTCAGCCCCACATTCATTGGCATAAACTCTCAAACAGTCCTGTTTGAGAGTTATCTCCACAGTTCTGCCAGATAACTGTGGAATTATCTGGCAGAACTCCACAGTTTTCTCTCTTTTCTATTAGCCGTGTTATGGCATTCACCATGTCTGGTGAAAGTAGCACTGCAACTTTGCGGCCTCTTTTACCCCTTATTTCAACACAACTGAAGTGTTGACAAAGGTGAAGTTCGAACTCTGTAAGTCCAAATGCGACATCCTTATGCAGAATTTCTCCCCCCTCTTCTCCTGTTAAAAAAGTATTACATTTGCCATGGTGGCTTTACACAGTTCACTATATAATTTTGGTGAACTCTGGTCTTCCAAGTCCTTCAGTGCTTGTTCTGCAGTCTTTTCCAGATTTCTGTGAAGACGTTGAACATTTTCTGTGAAAGGAAGAGTGGAAGGCTTGTTAAAGTGCCGCTCGTTCAACGTAGTTAAAGCAGTATGAGAGATGAGTTCAGACCACTTTGTAGAATAGAGTGTTTTGAAACTCTGTGTTGACTTTATCAGCATACTGTGTTGTGCCATGAATGCTCTGCAATGTAAAATATCACTGACTTTCTGCAGTGAGTGACCTAACTTTAGAGCAAGGCTTGGAGTACGGTAGTGGTGCTTTTCTTCATCATATCCAGATACTTTTTTGACTGCTTTCACAACCACATCAAAATTTGCAGGTCTCACAGCATCCTCAAGAGTATGTATTCAGAATTCCTTGCGAAGTGTAAGCAGAAGTCTTCCAGATTCTCGGAGTCTCTGGCGAATGTAGTCATGTTTGGTGCGGTCCTGTCCATATTTGTTAAAGAATGATTGGGCCAGCTGAAGCATACAGAAGTCACTTCGCACAGTAGAAGTGATGTCATCATCTCTCATAACAACTAACATGTTCCAAACACCTGGTGATATCTGTTGACACAGAGCTGACTCATTCATAGAGGCCAAAGACAAAACCCTTTTTCTTCCAATCTCTGAAGCAGCTTCTTCTGGTTTTAAAGAACATTTTCGAACATGTTGCTGCAGATCTCGTTGGAGATATAATCCCTGGCAATATATGCAGTGAATGTAGCCTTTTTCTTTGATGTGCGCTTTAGCTGTAGTGATCCAGCTCCATTCTCCAAGACTTCCGAGTTATGACTGTGGTTTCCCTTGTTGCAAAGCTTTGTAAGCATTTTCATACGTTGTTTGGACTTCTTGGGAAAACGTAAAATTTGAGCAACATCTGCACGTGTTTTTTCGTGCATTTTTTAAGTGATGCGTAAACTTTGTCTGTAGTTTTCCACAAATGTAGCAATAAGTTTTATTTCTGAGTGAAGAGAAGATGATGTGTTTGAGACCTTTTCAGCCCCATCATCACCAATTATGTCTTTGGCATCAGTGTTTAGTACTTTGGCAGTAACTCTTGATACTTCAAGCTGACTGGAGCTGATCACCTCTTTAGATGATTCTGCAGCTTCATAAATGGACTCTCTGTCTTCCTCTACAGAACCGTTGTGGTTGTGTCTTTCCTTTTTGGAGGTAGACTTGCTGGTGGTGACCTCACAATTCTGTAGTTGTTTGTGACTGATTTTTAAAGGCTCTGATCTTTCATCCAATGAGACTTGAATCTTCTACAGAATCAGGAACATACTCCTCTTCTGATGATCTCCTCACTTGAACTTTCTTCTGCACAAACCTATTAATGATTAAAAACATATATATCTATACTGCTCAAAAAAATCAAGGGAACACTCAAACAACACAATAAAACTCCAAGTACATCAAACTTGTGTGAAATCAAACTGTCCACTTAGGAAGCAACACTGATTGACAATCAATAATGATTTTGTTGTCAGAACATTCAGCTTTGTACAGGACAAAGTATTCAATGAGAATATTTCATTCATTCAGATCTAGGATGTTATTTGAGTGTTCCCTTGATCTTTTTGGAGCAGTGTATAAATATATCTATATACATAGATATATATATATATATACTCAGAGCGAATGTTTCTGCTAAATTTTAACTCATTTGTTTTGCTTCTTTCATGCTCTCCTGATTGGACAGCTGTCCCTCAAGCTGGTCAGTGAGTCACTGGTCAATTAAATCCTGCTGTTTCAAAGCTGTGCTGCGTTTCATGACGGATCCTCCTGCTCCTGGTCCGTTCAGGGTTCCAGTGTAACTGACGGCAGCCAGCTTCCTCCTGAGCAGAGACACAAGAAGCTTCTGGCCCGAATAAACAGCATCAACCAGGAGATCCAGAGAGAGAGAGCAACGGTAACACAGGACTCATACAGTACTTGCTAACTCAGAGTACTACAGGCAGAGTAGTACTATTTCAATATCTTTTTTCAAGTAAAAATTAAAAGTAGCCATCCAAGAAATGACTCAAGTCAGAGTAAAGAATTTGGTAAAAGGAAAGTAATTATATAAACACAATATTCAATAAAAGTGAAGCTTCTGTTTCACTGAAACATTGATTAGTCGGTCTGGGTAAAACAGTCGAGTCGACAAGTTGCTGTGACGTCACAGAAAGGATTTTATGAGCAAGGAACCGAGGACGGGATCGAACCCGTGACCGCCCGAGGTCTAGAGGCCGCGGCGCCGTGACGCCTCATTCTGGAAGCCTTGACTGGAGTCTGCAGAACTTTTACTGCTAAATATTTGAATATTTTCACGTTTCACACGAGCAGACAAACTCACCCGGTTCCTGTAACTGCGACCCGTCGACCCGACATGAAGTCAGAGCAGCGAGTCGACTGGATGGTGCATCTCAACGAGTTTAAATAGTCATACTTAGTTACCAGACTCTGCTTATCTGCTGTCACTACTACAGCTGGTATTGGGGAAAGTTCTGGTTCTGCTGGTTCTGCTGGACGGTTTGGACTGTTCTGTGTTTTAGAGACGCTCTGCTGAAGATGAGGGAGGTTTATGAACGAAGTCCTCAAATGGGCGACGCCAGAAGTTTGGAGCCTCGACTGGAGGAAGTGAAGCTGAACCTGCAGAGACTGGAGGAGGAGCTGAGGAGGAGCCAGGTGGGCGGAGCAGAGAGTCACTCAATATGTTTACTCTGGCACTGACCGGGTTCTGCTGTGTGTCTGGGTCCAGGTGTGGCTCTCGGAGGCGGACGGAGGTCTGTCTGATCACGGCGGCAGGAGGCAGAGCAACAACTCCCAGGCAACAACGCCAGGAAGCAGCAGCCTGAAGCAGCTGAACAACCGCAGCCCTGCCAGCAGAGAGAGGTGATCGGAACCGATTATCCACCGACCCGCTCTGCCTCGGTTCTGGACCGGCTCAGGCTGAACTGTGCTCTCCTTTCAGCCCTGACGGCAGCTACACCGAGGACCAGGCGGCCGAAATCACCTTCAAGTCACGCAGCTCTGAGTTTGACGATGACTTCGACGATGAAAACCAGCATCGGAACCTGCAAGTCTCTGTATCCGTTCCAAGGTACCGCCTCCGTTTGGACCGGCTAGTCACTGTGCTCATCATCATCATCATCATCATTAATCACCATCATTATGTAGCATATTTCAAAATAACTGAATTGTTATTCAATATAAAATAGCTTTTAACCAAGAAAACAGGCTAGGCTTTTTTTCCTTTTTCAGAAGAATAGATACGACTCAAATAAGGAGCAGGTAGGCCAGAGTTTTGCAGCTGCGAGTATTTTGTATTTGCAATGTGAATATCATATTTACATATTTACAACCACACATTGGGATATGCAACATAGCCATGGATGGAAGAAAGAAAAAACAATGAAAAAAAAAAAAGAAAAATACAAGGAAAAAAAAAACCTAATTAATTAATCGTTCCCAAAGTCAAAGTTCATCTCACACCCCCCCTTAGTCCATCCACCCCGAATGGGGATCAATCAGGCTCACCAACAAGGCGAGTATCCAGAGCTTGGTTCACGTCTTGGGTAAATGAAAGTCCAATCAAAGAAGGAGCAGAGTGAGTCCTGTGTAGGATTCTCCTACCGGCTGGGTAGGAGAAGTAAACAGTCTTTAATCACCAACAGGTGAATTCTTTTCGTGGCTCTAGGCCTGGTCTCTTAGCTCACCATCCATCTGGCCTGAACAACAAAACAGGACCACTTCCTCAATATAATTATATTATCTAACATTCTTAGTGTATACACAGTTCAATAAATAACACTTATCAATATTATTTATAAATAATTCTATCATATTCAATCAATAAATCTAAAATTCAATATAAATTACATTCATGAAAGATTCAATAAATATACATCATATTATCAATTAACATGAAATGTAAAATACTAATATAAACCAGTGCTCAATAAATACTTCAATTACCCGTTTTATTTATCAAAAAGAGTTTACAATCAGTTTTTCTTTAGTGGCTACACAACAGCAGTGATTACAAGCCAACGCTAAGCCATTCATAAACACTCACCAGTTCCGCAGTTTTGTGTCACTACCGGATCTTTTTCATCTCCCTTTCCGGCTCACAATCATGGGCTCCTACAGTTCAGTACATTAAGTACATATTTACAGACATTAAATGATACTACGCTTTAACTGACCTGCCAGCTCTGCTCCTTCCGACGCGATCTAACCTTCATGCTTTTCGCTCCAGCTAATAAACCTAGCCGGTAAACTGCGACGGTACACGTGACCCCAATACTTAGCCGCGATTGGCTAAATAATAATCTCGCGAGAATCACTCATAATGTTATTAAAACATCGCGAGATTTAAGGCTAAAAGGCAAAAGTAGAAAATCAGAGGAAATGAAGATTAAAATTACACTCGGGTTACATCTACCATCAACATCATTTCTGAAATTTTATTTTTAACAGTTAACAGAATCACAAACCTTCAAAACGGAAACGTCTGAAACGAATTTACCAACTTCTGTAACGAAGACGTTGATATTTCCAACCAGAACCAGAGAAACTCGTCCAGCTTTGATTCCTGCTGCAGCATTTCTGACTGCAGAACCAGAACCTGCCGCTGGAGTTCTGACTAGAACCAGTAGGACGGAGACACCGCCCGGTTCTACACCGCCCGGTTCTACTACCCCGCCCGGTTCTACCCCGCCCGGTTCTACTACACCGCCCGGTTCTACTACCCCGCCCGGTTCTACTACCCCGCCCGGTTCTACTACACCGCCCGGTTCTACCCCCGCGGTTCTAGACCCCCCTGCCCGGTTCTACTACACCGTCCGGTTCTACCCCCGCGGTTCTAGACCCCCCTGGTTCTACATTCCTTCACTCAGAGACTTTAATCTCCTGTTGGTCGTTTATAAATCTCTGAAAAGATTAAAGATCTGCTGCTGTTGGATCAACTTGCTGGTTCTGGTTCTGGATGCACAACAGAACCAGAACAAGGAGAAGCAGGATTCAGCTTCTATGCTCCACAGATCTGGAACAAAGTGCCCAAAAAAAACTGCAAATCCAGAGTAAAACCCAGCTGGTTGGAGCTGATCATGATTATTAATGACTGATCAGTATATTGATCTGTGTTGCTGATCAGTATATTGATCTGTGTTGCTGATCAGTATATTGATCTGTGTTGCTGATCAGTATATTGATCTGTGTTGACCAAATGTTGGCTGGGTGTTGCTCTCTATTGAGTCAAAGTTCAAACAGAAAACCTGATTAGCTTGACTTTCACGCTAAGTTCAGGACACAGGAAGCTTTTGATGGGCCCTGCTCCCCGCCAGGTGTTTGTGACACTGGTTCTGCTTTGTTCGGACTCGTCCTGCAGGTCAGAACGAAGGAACGCTTTCGATGGTGGAAGGGGAGCTGCTGTCTGTGGTGGAAGAGGACAAAGGAGACGGCTGGACCAGAGTCCGCAGGAACCTGGAGGAGGAGGGATACGTTCCCACGTCCTACATCAAGGTGTTTCTGGACGGCAGCGCCAAAGGTACGGAGTGACCTGGGACGGTTCTTCACAATCAAAGGTTAAAGGTCAACCCAGTCAGGGGAGCGAGCAAAGGAATATTAAAAGATTAGTGCTCTTCCGGGATGGTCTAAAGATTCAGTTTCTGGGTTCGTGTCGTGGAGGTAAACACGGTTTAAAACGCAGAGTTCCTTCTAAATTGAGCCTGAAGCTTAAATGGTTTCATGAAAGAACAACGAAGGTCGAAGGTTGAACAGTTTGGATCCCACCAGGAAGTGAGGAGTTTCCTGAAGGGTAGAAAACTCCTCTCTTCCTGTCTCATTTCTGTCTCACTCCAACATGTCTGTCTCTCTGTCTGGCAGGATTTGCACAGACCAGCCGTCTTGTTTAGCTCATCTGTCAGCCTATCAGGACGTCTTGCAACAGGAAGTGGCAGCTTCTGATTGGACAGAATTGCTCTTTGGATACTTCACCCAATCAGTGTGCAGATGGTTGACCTGCGATGAACAGCAGCCTCTGACTGACCAGTCAGCCTTCAGGACTGATTTTCATTGACCTCAGATTGACTTTGTGAAATGTTGATCTGGAGCAGAAACCAGAAAAAACTGGATGTGATTTTAACAGGAAATGAAGCAAAAGTTCAGGCTGTGATGTCATTGCTGTGCTGACATCACAGCAGGTGTGAATTCAAAACATTCAGTTTCTTCTGTAAATATGAACCAACACAAATATTAACCACGCCCAATGAGAGGGGGCGTGGCATATTGGCCCCGCCCCTTACCCAATGATTATTGAATATATTAAGTGTGTGAAATGTGAATGTTTTGATTTAATAATTAGCCCACTGACGAGTTATTAATTAACTGATTGATTGTTTTTATTAGTCTTACGAGCACGCCATTTGTAATTCCTGTATGTACAACTTTCAAAATAAAGTCCACTCTGAGCTGAACTCTTGTGTTTCCTGTCTTAAGTAGGAAAAGCTGTGCCAGGGTCCTGCAGAGATTAAGATTAAAAGGTGGTTATCACTCTGTTTTCATAAGTTTGTGGAGGTTTTCTCTGTTTTAGGGCCGAATCTTCTTCTCTCCTTTTTCTGTTTGGATCTTTGGTTATTTTGGGTTTCGATTAATTGATTCTAGTTTCATTATTATTTGTTAGTTATTGTCTTTATTTGATAATATCAACCTTTTTCATTATTATTATTTCACTTTCAGCCTTTCTTACTGATTGCAGTTTGTTTACTTCTTGTGTCCAGTTTTCTTCTGTCCATGTCCAGTTCTCGGTCCAGTCCCAGTTCTCCTTCCTGTCCTTCAGATGGCCGTCCACCTTGAAGGGTTTGAGGTGAGAGTGTCTCAGTTTTCCTACGGATCGTCTCGTGGTTGGAGGGGATTTTAACTGCAGGTGAACGGATGAATCGATGGCCTTCGCTGCTGGAAAAGGAAACTAAATCCTAAAGAATTGGTTAACATGAAATTGTTGGATGTCTGAAAAGCGCCACACAGTTCACAAACCTATTGGTCAAAGTAGATAATTGATTATTGGCTGGTATCTGCTGCAGTCCCAGAGTATTAAAGAAACAGTGACGCTGAACTGCCCTTTAAACGATCACTGCATCATCAATGTAAAACTTCAAAAACTAGATGGAAGTTATAAACCTAATAATTACTGGAAATTTAATTCAAAGCTTCTTACAAACTTAGAATTTTGTCAATTTATTAAGGAACTTATTCTAAACATATCAAATGACAATTCTATTAAAACACCAATTAAATGGGAATACTTGAAATATAGTGGTAGAAAGTATTCCATTTGGTCAAGATTTACACAGAAAAATAAAAGCAGAAGAGACAATAGTGATGAAAGATCTTATGACACTTTACAGAAAATTAAGTGACAAAGATAAATAAACTATAAATAAACTGTAATCTAAATGAGGAGACGGTCCAGAATAGATTTTCCTTTAGTGACCTAGAGAAACACAGACAGGAATATAATGCAGTTAATAGTCTAATAATTGATAGAGTGGAATGTTCTGAGGCTAAGAAAATAACAGAAGTATTTAATTTCTATAGTCATCTTTATAAATCTTCATTTTTGATAAAGTAAGAAAATTTCTTTTTGAGGAAAAATTTTTCCTTTTGAGTTTTCCTTTTCAGAGATTCTTCAGCGCGAAGAATCTGTGAATTTGAAATTGCTTATAAGAAATATGGGAATTTCTGGCCATATTTGAGTCTGGTCCGTCGTCAGCTGAGCCAGACGACCCCCAGCTGAGCCAGATGACCCCCAGCTGAGCCAGACGACCCCCAGCTGAGCCAGACGACCCCCAGCTGACCTGCAGGAACATTTCTGGGAGGATTTTAAGCAAACGTTTTGATACAAGACAGAAAGTTACAAAGTTGATCACATAAGTTTAATACTTCTTTACATTGGTAAAGCAGACGGTCATCTGCAGGCCTGGAGAGGTTTGACACCCGGACAGATGACATTCCCCAGTTAACCCAGTGCCACCATTAGTTTGCCGCACATTTAGACTCTTTAAATATACATATTTGAAATGTTAAATTGACATTCGTGACCATACAAAACAGACCAGCAAATATTGCAGCAAGCATATTTGCGAGGGAACGCAAAGTAATTTTCCCCATGTCCCTTGGAGGCCTCCGTAGGCGGCCAGCCTGACAGCACACCGGTTAGTTCCGGTCTTGTGCGAAATTCGGTTCCCCTGTGAAAATCTGTTCCCTGTGTCGGGAACGCGCATTACAGCCAGAGAGGCGAAAAAGGATCTGATCATTTTCACGATCGATTCTGATCGATTTCTCGGTAAAACAACTCATATAATCATGTCAAGGTTTTAACATTCAGTTTAATTGGCAGCAGTTGTTTTAAAAATTGTAAAATAAATAAATAAACGAGGTCTTCTGACGCTGTTTGTGTTATTTTAACGTTAAGAGAATCGCTCTTTTTCCAACGTTTCTCAGTAAAGCCTGGCAGAAATAAAAGTCAGTCACCAAACACAGTTTCCCAACACGTAGTGTATATATAAAGATTTTTGAGAATTTGGACACAGTTGTTCTTTATTCCTCAAAGTTATGGGGTAAGGAGAGGAAAGAATGGATAATTCAGCAGCCTGAAATAATCTGTTCCCCCTCCATAAAATGAGAACAACTTAATTTACCAGCAAGATTTTTTCTCTGTTTATTCCTCTCATCATCAACAATAAATCCTGTGATTTTGGGAGCATTTGCTCCTTGTTTGCCAGAGATATGAGGGGGAACCATATATTTTAGCCACCTAAAATAATCTGTTCCCCCACATAACAAGGGAACAAATCAACAAATTCATTGAATTTTGCAACAGTTTGTCATTTCTTTTTTATATAAAAATTCCATTGAATTATTTGAGATGTTAAAATCCGAAATAGTTCAAATAAATATGACTTTTATTTTGACGTTCTTTATTAAATTTGTTTTCTATTTAAATGTTTGTCTACCAATTTACAAATATTCTTGAAGACAATGTACCTAAAAATATAAAGAGATACGATGTTTTATGGAAAGTCAAAATCACGTGATCTTATTCCTTCAATCATTTATGCAAATGTGCAGGAGCGCTAGGTTGAAGATTGTTTATCACGTTTTGCTTTTTGTTAAGCCAACTATTATTTCATTAAGTCGGAACTTTTCGTAAATATGGACAGTGTGGAATATGAGTGGGTTAGGGTTAGTGGGAGAGAGAGAGAGAGAAAGAGAGGGAGGGAGAGAGAGAGGGGAGAGAGAGAGAGAGAGAGAGGGAGAGAGAGAGAGAGAGAGAGAGAGAGGGAGAGAGAGAGAGAGAGAGAGAGAGGGAGAGAGAGAGAGAGAAAGAGAGGGAGAGAGAGAGAGAGAGAGAGGCCTGAGGGGCAGTAGCTCGACCCCTGGGGATGTCTGTCTGTCTGTCCATGTATTTTTTTCTCATGACCCTCATACGGGGTGGATGGGCTTTATGCATCTTGGTTCTGGTGGTTCTGGAGGTTTGGAGGTTCTGATCCATATTTTCTAGCATTTGTTGTTGCTGTGTAATTTCTGAATGAAGATGATCTACAGAAAAAAATTCTTCCCACCTTATAAGGAAATCCCAGCAGAAGGGGGCGGGGCCTGTCCCTGCTGTCTCCATGGTAACACCTTTGTTGTTGCTAACTGAACTTCCGTCTGCAATCAGACATGGAAGATCAGAAGAATCAAACTTGTGACTTTTACCGCACTGATCCGGATCTGCCGGAGAGATTCAACAATCCTGAAATTCTCAACACTTTCAGGTAAATAATTAATAACAGTCAGCCGATCCTAAATGATCCAAGCCTGCTGCTGTCCTGAGACCGGCCTTTCACACAGGTAGTACTGCCATAGTAGTAGTGGTAGTAATAGTAGTAACAGTGGTAGTAGTGGTAGTCGTAATAATAGTAGTGGTAGTATTGGTTGTAGTACTGTGAGCCCACGTTTAGGACAGACTGCTTTGATGTTGTCTTAGCTTGTACTTTGGGACGGTGCCGGTTAGAGCTGGGGTCAGTCAGTCAGTGCTCCGTTACTGAAGCCTGTTACCTTCATCCTGATGAAAATGATGTTTGGTTCACAGGGTGAGGAAGACTCATCCTTTATATCGAACCTCCAACCAAACATACGGCAGCAAGAAACCAACAGTTCATGAGTTGCAAGTGAGATGAGTTTAGCATTTCATTAGTTGATCTGAAGCTTTTGATTTGTAGATTTAGGGGAGAAGAATGACAGATGGACCCACTTCTTCCTGTTTCAGACTGGTTTCAAAGTGATGTCTCACCGCTTCTCAGAACACTACCTGCGGTTCGGGATGCAACGCGATCAGGGCTTCAACACGGCAGTGAACCGGAGCCAGGTCATGCATCCCATGGAAACCCAGAACAAGAGATACCAGCTGCAGCACGTGTATCTCTACGGACACCAATGCAGAGCGTCCAGCAATAAATGACTCCATGCTCTCTGAAAGTTTTGTGCGTATTACTCCACCTCAACCAGCAGATGGCGACATTGTTTAAAGCTCACTGCCGTGTCATCCTGAGGCTTACATCTTTTATCTATTTTTAAAATCAGTTTTGTCCTTTAAGCCTGAATAATTGATGCTTTTCTCGTGTTGTGTAACAAAAGCCTTCAACACAAGAGCTCTTAATATTTCTGTACACCTTCACATATTAAAAAAAAATCAACAAACTTTAACCAAAATTGCCCCGTGCCAGAAATATTCAGATTTCAGTTAAATCACAAGTGTGGGGGCCAAACTGCTCCACAGCGTGAGATAGGACAAGGCTTAGGTCGTAGAGATCTGAAGCTCAGGAGATCGCCTCAAATCAAGAAAAAAAAAAGTCCAGTTGGGGTATTGCACAGGGAGGCGGCCATTTTGGGTCAAAGGGAAGATTTTGCCATTTTTTCACGAATTTCAAAAAACTCCTAGGGATTTTGACCTATCTGCTTCATTTTTGGTTAGGATGCAGGCAGGGCTTCAAAAGTTATCAAAAAATGGACTTCTCGTATATATGTGTGGGGGCATGGCAAACTTGGCGTACTCGACGAAGCTAACAAAATGTTATAACTGTAACATAAAAAGGTCAATTGGCACCAAACTTGGCATGAGAGACCCTGTTGGGATGCCTGACGATCCGATGTGATCATAATCTGACGTCATCTAAGCCCCGCCTCCTCAGAACAGGAAGTGACCCCTTTGACCTAATCAAAGTGATCTCGTATGAGATGACAGAAAACAAGCTGGTCTCACTTGCTTTAAAGCGCTAAGAGTTTTCAGTGGTGGGTGTGGCCATGGCAGCCAAGTCACAGATGGTGGTTGGTGAAATATGAAACGGTAATTTCTTCTATGGTGGTGGTGTGAAAAAACATGATGTATTCTAAAGCCGATAGACCAAAAACGTGCAAGAACACGAGCAGCAAATCAGCCAACACAAAGCAATCAGACTTTACTTGTTTTATTCTTTTTTAGCGCTAAAAAAGAGACGCGTACCATCACAGACTAGAAGTGAAACCAGGGGCCCCGAGTCTAAACAGAATAATAATAAAAACAGGAAGATTCGTTGCTTATGATCTAAGAACACGTCCAGCGGTCATCCGATGTCCTGCATCACCTAAAACTCTCTTTCCTTGGAGATGGGAGAGAGGAGATGATTCAGTTTCTGTATCTGTTACAAATACAAAGGCCTTTGTGTGAAAGTATGAGAGTGTAATGTGTGTAGAAGTGAATGTGTGTATTTGACCTTGGTAAGCGCCTCAACAGTGGTTAATGGAAAGGCATTTATGCTGCCATCTGCTGTGTTTTCTGAGTCCTACAGTTGTACTGTTACATTCTGGAAAATGTTTTCTGAGATGCCTGTTCTTATCAACACCATTCTTATTATGTTTGGCTCTAACTACCATGTTTCAGCTGAGCTGCAGAAACTAGGATGGATCGCTGTCCACCCTCAACCCGAATGCAGTCCAATTTTTGGTGGGCGTGGCCTAATTCCTCCCCCTTTAGAAATTCAGCCCCAAGCTGTTCTTTGAAAGACGATCATAAAATTTGTTACACGTCTGTACCTGAGAAAAATCTACTAAAGTCTCTTGCAGCCTCGGTCCCTGCCTAACATGAACTCAGCCATTCTGGATCAACGCCATATTGTATCTACCTACAGCGTTTCATATGCACACTTCAAAATCACTCAGCAGTGAGAAGGCGTCCAACGTTATCAAAAGATGTTTTACATCAAAGCATGTGAATATGAGACACCAGAAATTAAAAACAAGCTAAATGTTTTGTACAATGACATTCAAATACCAGATTCCAGATCTGGAATCTGGTATTATGAAACATAAACAACTAGTTTTCATCTGGAGCTTTAAAGCAGGACTTAGTTCAGATTCTCTCGAAAACAACTGATGACAAAGATGAAAACCTTGATTTCAGATCCAGATTTTCTGCTGTTCACTGTTCCAGGATAAAATGTTGGTAATGGAGACTAAAGACGTTTTTCATCAGTTGGTCATAAAACATGTGATATGAACTAATTTTAGTTTCATTTTTTCATTTTATGGGGAACAGCTTGTTTCTTCTTCTCTGGCAGAAATGCTGGTCTCTGTCCAACACACTCAGAGTGTGTGAATCTTGCTGACAACCATCTGACGCACACTCCCATGCTGCGCCTGCTGCAGATGGAGATGTTGTTTCCATGACAACCCGTAGAGGAACATGATTTATTTAAAGGCGATCTCTGCTCCTCTTCTTCTGCTGCCAAATTTTTAGCTCACTTTGTCCTCAAGTCAGAGAAGCTGCAGTGAAAACGTTGGTTTCAAACAGTTCAAGTGTTTCTCTGCAGCAAAATAATTTAAAATATTATTTCCAGTCAGAGATCTTCATCCTATCATGAACTGGCTGCTGCATTTATTCACTTTGGACCTATTTAAAGCTGAATCCTGAAACAGACCAAACAGCTCTGAGGATGGAGGCAACGACTAACAAGATGGCTGCCGGGATGATCCGTCTTCTTTAGAGAAACCAAACTCTGTTTCTCAACAGGAAGCCCAGACCGCTTGTATGAAGAAAGCGTAGAACAAATTACTTCCTGTGGGCGTGGCCTATGTTGTTTTAGATTGTGACATTTGGAGTGCAGGTAGTTTGATGCTGAGGGGCTAATTGGAAGGTATCTGTGCTGTAAGCCACCATTTTCCACTGTCAAGAGAGAAGAATTGATCCAACACAGACTGAATGGCTTCCTTCACTTCCTGATTGTAAAGCACCACAGAATAACCGCGCCATCATTAGCATAGTCTCTTTCTGTTCCCTGATTGGCTGGTAGAAAATGTACCAGAGACAATCTCAGTGAATGGGAGAAAACCTGAACAGGAAGTGAGAATGATTGGAGCGGACAGGAAGTCAATGGTGGGAGGAGTTCGCCAGCTGTGCTGCTGGTTTCATTGTGTTCTTGGGCAAGGCACTTCAGCCACCTGGCCTGCTGTGGCTGTCAGTGGGAGGTCAGGGGGGCCATCAAAGGGTCATCCAAATCTAGAAAGTTCCAGATTACTGAAAACAGAGGATTAAAACTTTCCTTCCAGCTGAACTGGCATGATGCTGCCACCACCTCATCGCTCCACCTCTTCTGATTTTAACTTTTTATGTTTTTGAACATCAAAAATAATCATCAGTTCATCTGCTGAGTTTTCTCAAACCACCCATTTATTCTGGTTCTGGTTTCTTCCTGTTAAAGTGGAGTTTTTCCTGTCCGCTGTCGCCCCCTGCTGGTCAGGAGTGGTGCTGCTGTTTCCTTGATAAAAACTTTTTAATTTTATTTTGAACAATTAATTAATCTTTATGTTCTGATTGATAACTGGGATCAATTTTAATATCTGCATGATTGGATTGAAAAGCTCATCTTTGCGGCCGTGGCTACCAGCCGGTAGCTCATCTTGGCGGCCGTCGCTACCAGCCGGTAGCTCATCTTGGCGGCCGTGGCTACCAGCCGGTAGCTCACCACCATGAGCTTTGGAGTCCTCTGGACTTGATAAAGTGCTGAACAAGTTCAGAACATTTATCGTTTTGCCAGCAAAGATTCTAGAGGCGACATTAGTTATGACTCAATTCTGTAGGAATGGACTGAATACAGCAGACTGGGACTGAAGGTTCCTCCCATTCTACCAGCAGAACCAGCACTGTGGTACCAGACTGTTCTGCTGGAACCTCTGGACCGATCAGAACCGATCAGGTCTCTGATGGATCTGATTATTTCTCTATCAGATTATAATCTGGATCATCAGGGAACCTGATCAGCAGAATCTGGTTTGGATTAGATGAAGGATTTTAACTTCCTGATAGTTTTCTCTAAATGATCAATAATCTGGAGATAATCAATCAAAGCCAATTGATCACTAAATTTTCCATCTTTATTTCTTTTATGAATGTTATTTTAATTCTAGATATCATTAAAAAGTTCAAAAATTCACATTTAAGAGAAAAAAAATCTGAAAGATCCAGAGAGGGAGCTCATCTTCCTCTTCCTCCTCTTCCTCAGATCTGTCTGTTAGCCCCTCCCCCCTCTGATCTGGAGATTCTGCTTTCTCTCGGCTGCTTTTAGCCGTTGCATCATCGAAGGGTCCTGGTGAAGTGGTGACTAGCAGCAGGATACTGGTGAAGTGGTGACTAGCAGCAGGATACTGGTGGGTGAAGTGGTGAAGTGGTGAGCATAGAGCCGGCTCTCTGGGCGGATCGGTGCTGATCGTCGGTGCTGGATGTTTTTGGGAGGCAGCGATGGAGTCTGAGGAGAATCTGCTGAATGTTTTCCTGCAGCTGCTGCTGATCGGCTCTCGCTTCACTCTGGTAACTCAAATTCAGAACTGAAATGTTTTTCTTCATGTTCTGCTGTTTGATTTGCTTTCTGGGCTTTCATCTCCCACATTTTCTCAACATTACATTGTTCTCGTTTGTAGTTGTCAGAGAAAATAATACACACAGCATTTCATTTTTCAATATCTGAAAATTGGACCAAATAACTACAGACGAAATCAACCTTTTTAAAAAAATGTAAAATATATACATTTTTCTAACTATTGTACCATTTAATGGAACCTCAAAACTCAGGAACCCAAAACAGTCTGAGTGAGAAGCATGTTAATAAAATGACATTTTGTTCAAATTATTTATAATTAAACAGATTAAAAACAGAAAATCTAATTATTGAGGAACATTACTGAAGAAATACTAAAATTCAGCAGGTTGTAAAGAAAAGCTGAAACATTTTAAACTCTAACTGAAAAACTGAAAATTAATCTGCTGCACCAAATTATTGGATGCAAATGCAAAACAGTACATCTTCAGTTTATCCAAGTGAGACAGAACAAATTCCCTCACAGTGTGAATTTTAACACTTCTCTAACACATCCGTCCGTTCTCCGGCCAAACTGGTTTACCTATCAAAAATAAAAAGATCCAAAATAAGAGAAACCAATGATGATAGCCAGGGAAAGTAAAAATAAATATACCAGAAAATGTCTTTGTTTCATTGGTTCTGTACGATATTTCTCTGTTAGACATAGTTTTGTTTGATTAATGATTCTTCTGATTAAATATATTCTCTGATCCATTTCACTCAATTAAACAACCCAGCCAGAAGAGGGCAGCACATCTCTGGACTCTGGTTCTCACTTTAGACCCAGAGTCCAGAAACTTCTGGACATTTTCCTGGTTCAATGAATAATTTCAAATGAAATTATAATTCTGTGGATGTTGATGATATTCTGAGGCTCATCAGGTTTTCATGTACAATGAAATTTCAGTTAGACTGGCAACATGATCAGCTCCACTGTCCAGAACACCGGCGGCCTCAGCGCTGGCTCCTGTGCTCTGATGATGTCAGTAAAGATGGCGCCACCCAGCATTGCTCTGTTTTTAGCAGTAAAGATGGCCGCCATCTGTAGATGGATTTAAAAGTGCTTGAGAGCGACAGCATGGTCAGCAGATGAAGGAAGCTGGTAGAAAGCTAACAGCTAGCTAGCATCTAGCAGTTACACCCTTCAGTGCAGCTTTGTCTGCAGCTTCTGATCCGGTTCTGATCCGGTTCTTACCTGGTCCTATTTGGTTGTAGAGTCCAACCAGAACTGATGTGGTTGGGATGTGACCCGTTCACTGACTCAGACTGCTTTCATTACTTCATTATTATCATTTTCAGACGTTTAGATTCTGTTTGGATTCTTCTGCTGCAGAATTTTGACACGTTGGATAAAATGCGTCGTTCATCCTGGAGACGTTTGAGAACGTTCAAACACGGTTTAATTCCTTGTATGGAAGATGAACCAATCAGATTTTATTGAGGTGAAAAGATTGGAATCAGCCGTTCAAATTGGATCTGGGTTGAATTTGGGCAGTAAAGCCGATTTGGGTCTTGCTGAGTGAACGTCGATTAAGGTACGTGAACAACGGTTCCAGACCACAATGGCTTGTCTCTTTCCTGGTTGCAGTCCAAAATCTGTGTGGCGTCGTCTTATGCTTTAATATGGTTTAAGTTGTTCTGTTATTTAGACTAAAAAAAATAGAGCATTATTTTTAGAAAATGTGTTCTACATAATATTAAAAAATACAATAATGAAAGACTAGATCTGTTCTTGGTGAAATACCTTGGTAGCTCAGGAGGTTCTGGAGCTGCATGTCGACCTCTGAACCTTGGTCAGAGGTTTTGATGGTCACACCATCAAAAGCCGTTTGATGGTGTGACCACATGTTTCCTGCAGTTCTTCCAGTTTGCTGGATTTCTGCTGGTTTTGCTGCTCCGGAAGATGTCAATGTTACCATCTTTAGTGACCTTTAGTTAAAAACACTAGGACAGGAAAGTAGGCAAAGAGAGAGAAGGAAGACTCACAGCAAAGTCCACCAGGCCGGGACTCGAACCTGTGACTGCTGCGCAGAGGACCAAGGCCCCCCATGTGGACCGTGTCCAACCCGTGCGCCGCCACAGCACCCCTGTCAATGTTCCCATCTGTCGGTTCTTCTTCTCTTCTGCTCTGAACTTTCCTGGTTTCTATCTGAGATGGTCTGCCAGCGGGTTGTTGGAGGAAATCCCATTGCAGACGTGTCACATCCCCCTCCTGCTTTACAAAAGCCGTTTTCAGTTGAAGTTGATCCAACTCAACCGTTACGTCTCATGTACCAGTTTCAGTCTGAATTTTGTTCATGAAAAAGGGAAATGACATGTCGCTTGGAGCAGATTGAGGCAGAATTTCCGGATTCCCTGTTGTTTTGTTCAGGCGGGTCCTTCGCCCCCGGAGGAGGGATGGCAGGTCTACAGCTCGGCTCAGGACTCCGAAGGAAGATGCGTGTGCACGGTGGTGGCTCCACAGCAGACGGTGTGCTCCAGAGACGCTCGAACCAAACAACTCAGACAACTGCTGGAGAAGGTAAAACGTCTCCCAATGAAAATCACTCTTCCTCACATTACTGTTCGAACTAAAATCAGCTGCTCATAGCATTGCTGTCTGTAACAGATGTTGGATTATTAGCTTGCTGCTAATAATGGTCCTTCTATTCCATGCGACGAGATTCAGTGTGTTTGTTCCCATGGAGTCACTTACGTATCTTATGTCTGCACTGAAAAGGACACTGTGGTCATCATCCACAGATTTTCATCACTTGATCATTTTATGTATCATCTTTATGGATGCTACAGGATTCCTGAATTTCCCATGTGTTGAATAAATTGCTGTCTTCCATGATGTAATATTGCATGTTTGAGACTAAAATCATTAAAACCCAAATCACAGAATCTTCTTCAATATGGAAATTGAAATAAATTCATTCACTGGACTCAGTGGATTTACTGAAGGCTTTCCAAGCGGAAACATGCAAGTTAGAGAAAAGTCTATGCTGCTTCTGATGATGGAAGTTTAATTTCTTTCATGCAATTCATCTCAGTTTTTATGCTTTTTTTCTTTTCTGAATGTGTTTAAAACTGCATCAGCATATAGAAACGCTTGCTGACCCGCTCAAGACTCTTTTTTTCCTTCGTTTTTCTGTGGCTGTTGTTGCCTGTATTTACTAGATCAGACAGGAAAGTGGGCTGTGAGACGGGGAAGACGTGGCAAAGGTCAACAAGCCGGGACTCAACCCTGTGACGGCCGCGTTGACACACGTGTCACGCTTTAGCCACTGGTCCATCATTGTTCAGTGCCATCGTCTACCAGTCTAAGATGGTTCTGCAATGGGATTTTTGTCTTTGAGACAAGACAGTATGAACACATCAACCTGACTTTGGTTTCCATTCACATGGTGCTGTTCCTTTTAGAACGGTTTTTAATATTTTAGTTTTACTTTTTAAATGCCTCAATGATCTGGCTCCTCTTTACCCAAATCTTTTGATGGTTCCCAGGAGCTTCTCCAGTCCCAGTTTGTTCTGCTATCGTCTCTATGGTCTGATCTTGTCTTCTAAAAACTCATCTTTAGAGCGCGCCATCATTAGGCCAGCATTTGTTTACTGACTTCATTGACTTTCCTTTTAACCTTTTACTTATTTATTTTTGCACTTTAGTTTACCTGTACAGCACTGTGTTTTTTTTTAAAGTGCATCATAAATAGAAAGAAAAAATGCTGATGATTAAGTTGAAACTGTCAGGTCTGAATTGTAATTTGTCAATGTTTTACCAGAGATCCACTTGAACGACTGAAGTTTTAAAGCTTCAACATGGAATAAATGAGCAAGTACATTTTCACCATTTTTAAAATATAAGTATGGGGAAACTGTTTTCAAGTTCACAGTGGTTGCTCTGCATTTACAGGCCAAGGCAACGTGATGATGAATCTGTTTGGAGGGTTTTCCTTCTTCCTCTGTGCAGGACGTGGCCTCCTGCTGATCAACCAGGATGAGTTTTCCCAGTGACAGACAGCTGACTCACTTTAAGGCCGTAACTGGTTCTCTCAGAGCTCTTTGTTAGGTTTTACCTCTGCAGCTTCTCTTAGCACTCATCTATGGCTTCTCTTAATCCATTTATTTCTGACATTCCTGAATCACCTTTCTCTCCATCTCATGCCTCTTAGTCCTTTGGTACCATGAACAACCACCTGCCTGTCCACCATCAAACGCTGCACCACTGCACCTCCACCCTAAAGCAAAGAAGCATTGTCAGCGCTGCTCACCTCCACACTGCTCACCTCCATACTGTTCACCTCCACACTGCTCACCTCCACACTGCTCACCTCCACACTGCTCACCTCCACACTGCTCACCTCCACACTGCTCACCTCCACACTGCTCACCTCCACACTGCTCACCTCCACACTGCTCACCTCCACACTGCTCACCTCCACACTGTTCACCTCCACACTGCTCACCTCCACACTACTCACCTCCACACTGTTCACCTCCACACTGTTCACCTCCACACTGCTCACCTCCACACTGCTCACCTCAATCCTGGGGACCAACTTCCCTCTGGACCTCCTCCATCTAGTGGAACTGTATTAGCCTTCCGACTCCCTCCATAAGATCATCAGTCACCCAGAATCAGATATAAATTTTATCTGGATGTCCACCAGAGGGCACCATAAAGCTGGTTCTCAGCTCATCAGTGATCAGCTGCAGTTTATCAGCAGCTGGCTGCCAGTCCCTCCTTACATCTGGTGAAACCTTAGCCCCATGTTTCTCTGGTGGAGGATGCTAAAGTCCTCCAGAGCTACTATCCTGCAACTTTCAGATGCTTCCCTGCTCCAACACGCCTGAATCGAATGAAAGTGTAATTAGCAGGTCTGTTCAGAGCTGAGTGGCTGCTGATGAGGGAATTCAGCCATTTGATCCTGGTCTGTTGGAGGAAGGATGCATCTAGAAGCTGCAGGTCAGTAGCTCTGGACTTGAAAACCTTATCTGAAATCTTTAGCCAGCGATGGCTAGATGAAGCTTTCATTACCTGTTACATCATTCATATCTGCTGTTACATTAAAACTGTGATGATCTTGTCTTTCAAATAAGACATACTTCAAAAAATACTAGAACATGGTAGTGTATGCAATATGTCACATTAACATTTGTATTGAACCCATGTGAGGTATTTTGAGCCCAACTTAACTTTGTCATTATCTGTACCCAAAGTAAACCTGAAGACTGTTTCACCAAACCAGGATTTAGGAATCAGGATCAGAGGTAAACCTGGGCTCAGACCCGTCAGGTCACCCCGATTTCATGTGTTCAGATCAAACCGACTCAGCAGTTGCACCTGAGTCCACCCACACCTCAGAGTATCAGGAGCTTCAGTAGATTTCTGCAGGAGACCAAAGAGATCGATCACAGATTCACTGATGCTACGCTGCATAACCTGCACATGCTGTTCCCAACGCCAAGCAAAAATCTTTTATTGAGGACTGTGAGGAATTAAACCCATCATAATAAAGGTTTAATTGAGCTGCAATAGCAGATTGATTAAAGCATAATTAGCCCAAATTATATATTTCCAAACCATTCTGAACTAAAACATGTTATCATGTCTATCATTTGCTCAAATAAACAACTTTAATCCAATTAGGTCAACATTATTATGTTAATCTGACAGCAGATTCATTTATGTTGCTCTTTTTGTACCATCTTATAGAAATGTATACAAAACAAACATAACAGGTCAAGATTAAATACAGTATCTGGAAAGTAAAAGTGGATAAATTAACTATAATATTGACTAGTAATCCCTCCATCCATATTCTTTCGCTTATCCAGGGTCGGGTCATGGGGTCAGCAGCCTTAGTAAGGAGACCCAGACTTCCCTCTCTCCAGCCACTTGTTCCAGCTCCTCTGGGGGGAACCCCAAGGTGTTCCCAGGCCAGCAGAGTGACATCGTCCCTCCAGCGTGTCCCGGGTCTTCCCCAGGGATTCCTCCTGATGGGACGTGCCTGTAAAGCCTCACTAAGGAGGCGTCCAGAAGGCATCCTCATCAGATGCCCGAGCCTCAACTGACTCCTCTCAACATAAAGAAGCAGCAGCTGTACTCTGAATCCCTCCTGGATGACCGAGCTTCTCTCTGTAAGAGAGAGCCCAGACACCCTATGGAGAAAACTCATTTCAGCCACTTGCATTCGCGATCTCGTTTTTCAGTCATGACCCAAAGCTCATGACCATAGATAAAGGTGGGAACGTAGATTGACCAGTAAATGGAGAGCTTTGATTTTTGACTCAGCTCTCTGTTCACCACGACGGACCAGTGCAGTTTGGTCCATTGGTAAAAACTTGGTAAAAAACTTCCAAGTTGCTCCGATAGTATTTTTCCACCATTAGGACAAACAATATCCAGTTCCCATTCCAAGGAGTACTACCAAATGCAGCTTGTTTGAACAATAAACATTTTTTTTCTTGGGAGCAAAAATGTACAAAACAGGATCATTGACCATTGTTCATCACATTTCAATGCAGATGCTGCGCCAATCCGCCTGTCAATCTCCTGCTCCCTTTTTCCCTCTTTCGTGACCAAGATCCTGAGATACTTAAACTCCTCCACTTAGGCCAGGACCCCTCCATCCCACCCTGGGTTAGGCACTCTACCCTTTTCCAGCTCAAGACCCTCAGATTTGGAGGCACTGATCCTCATTCTGGGTGTTCAAACCCTCCAGCTAAAGTTGTATCGTGACTTGAGAGGCCAATAGCTCCACATCATCTGCAGAGATGCGATCATAAAGCCACTAAAACAGATCCCCTCAACAACTTGACTGCACCAAAAAATTGTGTTCATGAAGTAATGAACAGAATCAGTGACAAAGGGCAGCCTTGGTGGAGTCCAACGGTCATGCAAGGACCTAACAGCCCGTATCAAATGGCCCCATACTCCCAGAGAACCCCCCACATGGCTTCCTGAGGGACACGGTCCAACGCCTTCTCCAAGTCCACAAAACACATGTAGACCGGTCGAGCGAACTCCCAGAACTCTCCAGGACCCTCTGAGGATGTAGAGCTGGTCCAGTGTTCCACGACCAGAACCAGAACCACACTGCTCTTCCTCAATCCAAGTTTCGACTATCCGACGGACCCTCCTCTCCAGGATCCCTGAATAGACCTTGCCAGGGAGGCTTAAGAGTGTGACCCCTCTGTAATTGGAGCACACTCTCCGATCCCCCTTTTTGAACTCCAGTCTGCCAATTCAGGGAACTGTTCCTGATGTCCATGTAATATTGCAGTTGCGTTAACCAACACAACCCTACAACATCCAGAGCCTTGAGATACTCCGGGCTCCAAGTTCCTGCCACCGAGGAGCTTTTTATTTTTATTTTTTCTTCCTCCGAAGAGGTTTTGCGGCGCTAGTGGCTCGTATTTTTTACAGTAGATTGACAGGAAGGAGGGCGAGGAGAGGGGGGAAGACATGCGGCAAAGGTCGCCGGGACCGGGAGTCGATCCCGCGACGTCCGCGTCGAGGACTGAGGCCTCCAAACGTGGGGAGTGCTTAACCCCTGCGCCACCACAGCACGGCCCCACCGAGGAGCTTTTTAACCACATCGTCCCCAGAGATTGGAGAGCCCAACCCAAAGTCCTCAGGCTCAGCTTCCTCAATGGAAGGCATGTTGGTGGGATTGAGGAGGTCTTCGAAGTACTCCGCCCACCGACCCACAACGTCCCGAGTCGAGGTCAGCAGCACACCACCCCCACTGTAAACAGTGTTGGTGCTACACTGCTTCCCCCTCCTGAGACGCCGGATGGTGGACCAGAATCGCCTCGAAGCCATACGGAAGTCTTTCTCCATGGTCTCTCCGAACTCCTCCCACGCCCGAGTTTTTGCCTCAGCAACCACCTGAGCCGCACGCCGCTTCGCCCGCCGGTACCATCAGCCGCTTCCGGAGTCCCACAGGCCAAAAAGGCCCGATAGGACTCCTTCTTCAGCCTGACAGCATCCCTCACCGAAGGTGTCCACCATCGGGTTCGAGGGTTGCCACCACGACAGGCACCGACAACCTTGCGACCGTAGCTCCGATGAGCCGCCTTGACAATGGAGGCACGGAACATGGTCCACTCGGACTCAATGTCCCCCACTTCACCCATAATGTGTTCAAAGTTCTGCCGGAGATCAGAGTTAAAGCTCCGTCTCACAGGAAAGTCTGCGAGACGTTCCCAGCAGACCCTCACAATATGCTTGGCTCTGCCAGGTCTAACTGGCAACCTCCCCCACCACCGGAGCCAACTCACCACCAGGTAGTGGTCAGTGGACAACTCCACACCTCTCTCCACCCGAGTGTCCAAGACATGGATGCTTATCTTGCCTCTGATGAATCAGAGGCGATAACGACGAATGTGTGGGTGAATGAGTGTGATATCGTGTGTTTCTGGACACAGTAAATGGCTCTTTTTCTTTTTTTTTTTGATGGGATGACAACAAAGTCAATCATTGAACCACAGCCTATGGCATCCTGGTGCCAAGTCCACACATGGACTAACCCTATACCTGAACAGCATGTTTGTTCAGGTATAGGGTTTCATCACGAAGCAAAATTCATGATGAACACAGAATTCCAACTGAACACCACTTTAGTCCAGATCGGGGGAGTGTTCCTCCCAAGCATTTGTTGGTCAGACATCTGAAGAAAACCATCGCATTCATAGTGTTAATCCAGAATTATTATGGTGTATGTCTTTCTCTAGCCCATCCAGTTACTTTTCTTATTATTTTTTAACTGGCAAATTATTTTGGAGCTTAAGTTTTCTTCTTTGTATTTGGCTACTTAGCCTTCGTATGTCATCCTTCCTCTCTCACCGGTTCCAGTGGTTTGTCATTTTCTCGATTGCCCCTTCTCGTCGTTAGGGTTATTTCTTCTAATGACCATCATTGGATCCAGGCACGTCACGCCAAGCAGAACTCAAACATGCAGAATGCCGACCCTAGAGGTCCCACTTTGGGCTCCACTGGCCTAAAAGATAAAAACAGAACACAGATGTCAGGAAATGCACCTTGAATTGCTTTGATTAGTAGAGAGACAGAGAGCAGTGCGTTCAACCACAGACCATGGTCAGAAATAGTTTTCCTCACTTATTTCCATGAGAAGCTGAGAGAAAATGTATTTGATAGACTCATCTCTACTCAGATATTCTGAGTCGTTGCTACTGACGGCCAAAGAAAACAAAACTCAAATTAGAAAGGCAACACAGTGAAAAGAAGCATTAATGGTCAAATTAAGACTATAGACTTTGACATTGTTTTTAATCATAAAACTAGAATTAAAATGGGTTTTGCATGCGATCACACTGATGGGTTCTGTTTGCAGAATAATACAGAGAATGGTGCAGGTTACCATTTATTGATTTTATGCTATGCAGGTTCAAAACATGAGTCAGTCCATCGAGGTTCTGGACCAACGGACGCAGAGGGACATGCAGTTTGTTGAGAGGATGGAGGTGCAGCTGAAAAGTCTTGAAAACAAATTCAAACAAGTTGAGGAGGGCCATGAGAGCAACATTGCCAGGCAGTACAAGGTACCAACACACCAGCTTGTCAATGACTAACCAGTGAAGAGGCTTTAAGTTTGAAATCACAACAATTAATCAATGGCTTGTGTCATCAAATGAAATGTTAGCATTTAGAGAAATTCAGTCACATCAAGCTGATCTGAACTTCTGGCTCACTGCAGGATTTTGCCTGTTCCTGCTTTTAAACATTAGATTCAAATGCAAAGGTTTTTACCAGAACTTCACTGAACGTTCTAAATCAATCATCTGAATCAGACGTGATCATTCTGCCGGGACGACCAGAGAAGGAGCAGCAGCACACGCTAACGCTAATCCTGACCTAGAGGAATTATTCGTCTTATTCTCTCTGACAGCGTATGTGATGCTTATATATGTTGTCAGTCAGTGTACTGCAACTTTATCACAGTGACTAAATGAATGTTAGTAAATGAAATGTTCCTTAATCACCCATAAGGATTAAATACAGGCGAGTCGATAAATGATGAGAGGAATGACTCAAAATGTCTAACTACCATTATTAAAGCAATTTATTCCCAGTAATATCGTCGGCTCTCAGACATGCCGAGTCTCTCTAAGACAAATTATTGGTGAGCATTAAGGGCACCAGAATAGGGTTTTTGTAAAATGTTTGTTTTTATATATCAAAACGGGAATTTAAATTTAACATGTAAAGGAGAAATCCAGTAAAATGATTTCTTCCTATTTTGGTTACAGTCAGAGAAAAAAAGAAGATGTAGCTTCACCCATGAAGGCCGATGAGAAATGAAAAATGCAGCAGGTTGACACAGTGAGACATACAGAGACGCAGTGCTAAAAATAAAACCTTTGACAACAGAAGACGCTGCAAAGCTTCACGCGGGAAACGATCTGCACTGGCTGCCAGGTGTAAATCATTTTATTAGCCTGATTGTAAATGATTGAAATAGAAAAATCATGTGAAGGAGACATGACTGTGATGCAACGACTCAACTGGTAATCCTTCCATTCATCAATCGATCTATGTCATAAGTACTGAGTGCCATATAGGTCCAATGCCACAGCGTTCTTATGCAACTAATTTGATCAAAAAATACTTTTAAAAGTTCCTTTTATTTTCTATTTCAGTCCATTAAAGCCAAGATGGAGGAGCTGCGTCCTCTCATCCCGGTTCTGGAAGCCTACAAGGCAGACGCTCTGCTGGTCCGACAGTTTAAAGAGGAAGCAGCCAATGTGACGGAGCTGCTGGGATCACTGCAGGAACAACTGGGAGGACTGGACTACCAGGAGGTCCACAGCCGGGTCATGGACCTGGAGAACCGTCTGCGCGCCTGCATGCAGAGGCTTGGTGTGTAGACCAACAGGAACACTCTCAGTTCACTAGGGTTGTGACCTTTGGTCCCAAGACTATTTATGTAGGTGTGAGTTTCCTTAACTGTTGTGCCAGTAGTTCAAGCGATTGGGTTTCATTCACACAGCAGGAAAACATGCTCATATAATCCACATCCAACATTTTCATCGCAGTCAAGCGGCCCCAAAAAATCCACATTTTTTTTCCCAATAGTTTTTGAAGCATCTGCAATCTGAAAGGACATGACATTTTTTTCTTTATTTTTACTTTTTTGTTATTGATTTGAGACATTCATCATAATTCTGTGCCAGAAAAAGCCAGATGTGGTAAATCAGGATGTTAACACTTACTGAAAATGATGATTCTAAATTTATGAAAGATTTCTGTTTGTAAAGCACATCATGTTACAATTAGCTTTTCCAATCATATTTCTGTTTTTATTAACTTCCTTTGTGCTTTGATCTTTTGATGACACTGTTTCCTCCCAGTAACAAAATCCAAACATTTACTGAAAACAATCTAAAACTCTCCATCCATAACTAGAGCATTGCTTTTTTCACAGCAACGCTGTGTGGATGTAAAATGACTCATTGTGGTCAGGTTTAATTGGCAACATGAACAAGTATGCAAAGAAAGTCAGAATTGAGCATTAAGACGTGCCGCGTGAATATAGCTTCAGTCATTAGCCATATTAGCTGGCTAATGAGCTAGCGCAGGTGGGATGTCTCGTAATGCCAGCATCTAAAGATTCCTTCCCAATTCATTCAGGTTTTGATCTTGGACTTGATTTCATCTCACAAAGCTTTGCTCTCTGGTTAGACGGTTTGTAGTACAACAGCACAGATTCACCCTTTAGACCCTTTAAAAGTTGTGTGACTTTATAATGACCCGAGGTTCACACTATTCCAGGATGTTGCTGAGACTTGCATTAAGAGTGACTTGTGGCATATCAATATTTTATATATGTATATTTTTATGAGTAAAACTAAATAATTTATGTAGCTGAAAAGGATATTTATATTTCACAGTTATGTTTCTGGGGTATTTTCATTATGTTGTTGTTCTCTTCAGTTTCGATCAAACCTTTTCACTTTATCCCTTTCGTTTTATCATGAATCTCTTTTCATTCAAATATTTGGGCTTAGTGAATTCAAATGGTTTGTTCACCAAACCATGAATGAATGATTTCATTCTGGATCCACAGAATGAAATCATGTTACAACTCAACATCATACTCTATAGAGATATAGCTAGATATGTATGATAGATAATAAAGTCGTGACTACATTCTAATCTTGCTGGTTCTGTGGATCTATTGTTTTGTAAGTGAGCAGAGAGGTTTGCAAAAGTCAAGCAGAGACAAGGTTTCAGTGCAAAGGTTTGAGAAAGCACAGTCACAGCACAGACATGAAGTCCTGCTTTCAAAGTGAAAATGTTTGCTCGCAAATTATGGCAGAAAAAAAAAATTCCTCCATACAGTTCTGCTTCTAGCCTTTTCATTTTGGGACCACAAGAATAACTTCTCTCTTCTGGAGACATTTCTGACAATTCACTCATAGTTTCGACACACCAACCCAGTGACTAGTGGATTTTGGTTATGTGGGAGAATAAAAGAACATAAACATGACAGTAGATGCTGTTGTAAGCTAATGGTATCAAATAGCCACTGAAAATCAGTAGATAATGCGGCCTTGAGGTTAGGCTGTATTAGGTCATTGTTTGATTGAAAATGAATGACATAATGTAACCTCCACCTGTTATGCAAGATCTGAACATGTTAATCAAAGCAAAGTCTTTCTTGAAGACTCCACTGAGGAGTGTGAATCTGAGATTATTCTTAATAATGACCTTCTCGTTGTTATTACATGCTCTGCTGTCGTTTAGCACTTTGAGTCTGTAAGTTCCTTTTTTTTGGAGGAAATATGAAGCCTGGATCTCCCATTTCATGTTTTTTTAAGATCTTCAATACCTTTGCATTGTGTGTTTTTGAGATTCTAAATACCATTTTGGAGACTGGGATTGTACCTTGAGCTTCAATCATCACGACATTACTGAACAAGAAGCAAGCAGCATAGTCTAGATTTGTCCATATATGATCATTTAAGTGAAGTCACTCTCAGATGAAAACAGCTTCTTTAAAGTGTGTAGTCTGGGTTTAAAAACGGAGAACCTAACTTCATTTTCAGCATCACTGCTGACAGAATATTTACAATTCTGGCAAGATTCTAGAAAAGAAAAAAGTAAATGGGGTGTAAATGTCCTGGTCAAGAATAGCAGAGGTTCAATACCTTAAGGGCAAGCTCAAGGATCAAAAGACCTTTTAAATGTAACCCAGAATATCAGGCCAGAACTAAAGGCCAAAAGATAATTACAAAGAAACAGTGAACATACAAATGAAGCAACAATTTAACTAATTTCATTCATTGGCATCCAAAGTCCTTTAATTTAAATAAACCTATATAATCATTTCAAAGTTGACTTTCTACTTGATTTTATATCTTCCACATTTTATCTTGCCATGTCTTCATGTAGTTCTGTATTTTTACAGCTTGTGGGAAACTTACAGGAATATCAGAACCTATTACAATGAAAACATCTGGGTCCAGATTTGGATCGTGGATGACCGACCCCCTGGCTTCAGTTGGAGACAACAGAGTAAGTTTCACAACGTTCAGAACAGAAACCACCAAAACAACAGAGAACATTTTGTCTTGCTTTCACTCTTTATGCATTGGAAATGTGACATGTTGAATATTTAAATTAGCTTCATCTCAAAGGCCAGTTGTGAACAATTCATTTCCAATTTATTGATCACAATACATTGGACAAGTGTATTCATTTCATCTGCTGTTGTTAATCTGAAAGACACTGAATAAAGTTGGCATAAATGTAAGTATGGTGAGAGTATAAAATGAAGTTCACACAATGATCCAACCTAGCCAAAGCATTTCACTCATGGTGAAGTCGATTCTTCATCAAACCCAGATTTTGTATCCATGGTCAATAATTAATGAAGCTATTAAAGATGATCCAAACAGTTAAATTGCTTTTTCTGCTCATGTGTTTCACAGGTATGGTACATGGATGGTTATCACAACAATCGCTTTGTCAGAGAGTACCAGTCAATGTATGACTTCATGACAACAGATAACTTCACGTCCCATCGCCTGCCTCATCCGTGGTCCGGTACTGGCCAAGTTGTTTATAATGGATCCATTTATTATAACAAGTTTCAGAGTCACACCATAATTAAATTTGACTTTAGCACATCTCTCATCAGCCGCTCCAGACAGCTTGACTTTGCCGGTTACAACAACATGTACCATTACTCGTGGGGAGGTCACTCTGATATCGACCTCATGGTGGACGAGGGCGGGCTCTGGGCTGTGTATGCAACCAATCAAAATGCTGGCAACATTGTGCTCAGCAAATTAAATCCAAACACTCTTCAAATAATCCGCAGTTGGACCACCAACCACCCAAAGCGAAGTGCCGGTGAGGCCTTCATGATCTGCGGAACATTGTATGTCACCAACGGTTACTCGGGAGGAACGAAGGTGTACTACGCCTTCTCTACCAACTCCTCCACCTACGAGTACATTGACATTCCTCTCACCAACAAATACAGCCACTTGTCCATGCTCGATTACAATCCTAGAGACAGAGCACTTTATGCCTGGAACAACGGCCACCAAGTTCTGTATAATGTAACTCTTTATCACATAATACAGTAGCTAGACATCGTTCCTCTGCGTCACAGTTTAATATGATATGATTCTCACATAACACTCTACATTTCCTTTCACAATTTCTGACTTGAAGCCACCTGTAAGACAAAAGCAATTATTCAGACAATTTATGTGCTTCCAGGGCAAACAGGATGACTGACTCAAACTGTTATTCACAGCTGAAGAGAATCGTAAAACAGGCGGTTCCTCGCTCCAACCTGTCTATACACAGTTTTAGACTCTTAAAACTATCAAAGTCCTGAACTATGTCTGATTTTCTAAGTTTTTAAAATTGTTATAACACCAAATATTGGATTAAAATGCATGTTGTGAATTTTACCTTTCTCTCTTCATTCATAAGTCTATTAAACGGTAATGCTGGGCTGGAAATCATTAATCAAGCTGTTAAAAACATTTCTATTCTCAAAGACTGCTGCAAAAATTGTTTTTTAAGGAACCAAAACATAATGAAAGTGTTTCTAGTTTATGAAACCAACCAGATACTCCTGGTTTTTGTAATTCCCCAAGTCCAGAAATGTCCTTGGTACTGAAAATATGGAACAAAGTACTGAACTGTTAACTTTTCGAGGTTAAAATGTTATTTTACTGTTAAAGACTTTATGAAACGGACTGATTTGTTTTCCTCAGACATTTCCTTTTAGACTCTAATGTTAATTGCTTTCTAAATTACAAAGTGTTTGAATAAAATATATGTATTTTTTTCCAGATTGTTTGTATTTTTTTCAGAATGTATAACTTTAGGATTCCAATTCAAAATGGAATGTTGTGATTTTTTTTAAATGTAACATATCAAACAGCAATAGTTATTAAAGTTCTGTTTTTCAAAAAAGTATTGTTAGAACGTTTTGTAGGATAAGCAGAACTTTAAAGTTTGTAACTTTTCGTATGACTTTCTGTGCTACTATCAGCTTAGTTTGTAAAACGTCATTTCTACTGAAATATAAACCCTTTCTTGCTGAATAACAAAAATCAACATTTATTTAAATTATGGTAATATTCTATGGTGCGTTTTTTTTTTTACATACAAGCAGATTTTTTTATAGACTCATAAAATGATTATTTATGGGCTTGTGAAATAATTTAGTTTCTTTTGGTGTTCGGTGCCATGTAAAGTAATCCAAACGGATCCATTAATTCTACATATGGTTAGCAGTTTGACTGTTTATTCTATTGCTTTGTGTAGATTTTGTGTGTCCATTAATACAAGTCAAGAATCAATATGAACATTTTCACTGTTTTGTGTAGATTAAGCAAATAAAAGTGGGAACTGTGCAGATGTGTGGACTCAGGAGTTTCTGCAATTTGTGGCTTTTATTGATATGGGGGCAAAAATCACTAAGAAGGAAGAACCACAAATAATGATTGGAATCGGACCAAGAACTGCAAGATTCTTCACAAGCTCCACATGGTCTAACAAGTGATCCACCAAGTGAACTGGATGAAGGATTATTTCCACTGCCGGTTCACAAAAATGTTGAGAGTAGCTTTGCTGTCGGGCTGGTTCATCTTCCAGGGAAGTTTAAATACTGAATTGAGGACAGGAGTTTAGAACAGTGGCAGCTGGTTAGGCACAGCCATTTTGGGGCCATTTCCATTTTATTTCCTGCTCACAATCCCTTTCAACACTGAACTCTGTTTCTGTCAGAGACATAAGTCATGTCAAGGCCGATTCCATCTGGGCCTTTTATTTAGAAATGGCTTCAGAGCAAAAGTAAACAGAGTGCATTGACTTTTAAGAATTCAATGAAAACAAATGTAATCAGGTAAGTTCCCTCAAAATTTCAAATTCTTTGGTCAGCACAAAATCACTTGTAGAATGGCAAATCATTGTGTGTAAAGCATTCAGACATATTTTCTTCACATAGGGCCTGAAGGACATTGCAGGAAGAGCAGCTTCCCTGCAGGTTTTTACAAATTGCTTTTATACATATTTAGTAGCAACTAACCCATTCAAGTTTCTGAATGTGCTTCTCTGGTACTTTACAAGCTGGTTTCAGTTACAGACACGTAAATGTAAGTTTGAAAAACATTGGTTAGATGTGAAGATGTGAAGGATCAGCTTTCCAGCAGGTCTGAAGGCAGAACATCTTCAGCTCTTCTTCCTCTCATTGAGGATGAGGAGTTTCTGCAGTTCTTCTGCACTCAGCTGTGAGCCATGTGGGATAAAGTTGGAGAACAAAAACGGTCAATTTCATCCATTCACGATCAAGAAAATGTTGAACTAAGTGTGTTTTTCATTCCAAATGTTTTATCTGCATTTGGTGAAAAGGGTCATGATTTTTGTGTTTCCCGTTTCACCCACATATTGACTTCGGCAGGTTTTGCATCGAAACACCGGTTTTGATTGCAGGGTTTCCATATTGATACATTTTGTTAACTGTGTTAAATTTGTTTTTAATCCAAGATAGTTGTTTGAAAAATACTTCCTGACCTTTGACCCTGGGTTCTTTTAACTGTTTAACCCAGGCATGGACCAAATAGTCTTTTATGTTTTCATTCCTTCTGTAGACTGCAATAATTCCTTCATTTGGTAACAGTGAGTTCTTTGATTGGAACTTGGTTTTGTAAAGGAGCTGGCCGACAGACGATGAAAATGCGATAAGAGAGACTAGGAGAACTCTCCGGTTGGCTGGACTCGAGGAAAGAAGCTCTGCATCCCCTCAGGAAGGTCCTGGAGTTTCTCCTAAGAAGAAAGGCCTTGAAGAGGACTCCCTGAAATCTGCAGAGTAAATGAAGTGGAATCTGAGTAACTGTGATTTAATTAGGCCTGCCTAGGTGTGCTTGGGTTATTTATAGCTGGTTTTACAGAGGAGACCATGTCAGTGGGCTCAAAATAGACTAACATCAAGTTTATGTGTGGCCTTGAATTGTGAGTCTTTGTATGTGGTGGTTTGTAAAATGTCTATAGCTTTAACGCTGGTGGTTCAATGTTTGAGTGAAATGTTTCAAATCTTCCTCTGAGTGAGTTCCAATGTCCAGATGTCGTCCAGGTACTTGAAGTAGAAGACAGTGTCTTTGATGCATTTACTCAATGCCTGTTTCCCATGAAGATGTTTGCATATCTGGGTTCAAACTTCTTCTCCTTGTTAGTGACCCTTGATCTGGACTTTAAAAAATATTCCCCAAATTGATTTGTAAAAGTTAGAGTAGCTCCTTAGCTGTTCTACCGATAAGTAGGAAATATTTATATTTTCAATGGAGTTAATGCCCTCAGATATATTAATGTTAGTATTGCTAGAACAGAAGAAACTCGTCCTTTAGGGTCAGGCATGTAGGAAGAAAACCAGAAAATGATTTTGCTCACTTGAAGTAATTCAAAAATCTATAAGTGGAAGTGATTTATGGGTGCGGCCCCCCATACCCACCGAGTTGGGGGGGCGTGGCTTATGCCCTTGACGTAGCTACCATTGATTCCCATTCATTTCAATAACTGCTCACTCAAAGTATCTCAAAAATTATTTTATGGAATGTGCTGACACACACACACACACACACACACACACACACACACTGCTGCTTACTTCACCATATCACACAACACTGAGTCACACATAAACAAACTGAATAATGACCCTTTAGGGAGGGAACAGAGTGAGAGAAGAGTAAAAGCAGAACTTGCTCTACAATCTTTGCTTCACTTCTGGTCACCCATAAGGTGAGCTAAGTGATGCCCAGTGCTGGATGGTGAATTTCACTCTGTTTCTGTTCTATTAATATAATTTGAATGGTTTGTAATATTTGATCATTTTCGGCCTTCAAGCCTGTTTTATACTTAACCAAATGTCATTATTTCTCAATCAAATGATGCTGATTTGTGCTGGTCAGGTCCTGAAACTGTTAAACGGACCTGGTTGGTGCACAGAAGGGAAAATCAGTGAAGTACAATAAGTTCTCATTTCACCAAACATGATCTGTAAACTCCCTTCAATTCTGGGCAGTTCTTATTTGGTGGGTTAGAGGATTAGGGGGTAAACCTGGAGAACCGGGATTATTTCTAAGTGCCTTACCAGGACCCCGAAACTCTGAAAATGCACTAAGTCCCACTTCCTTACCAGTCGTGCCCCTGGTATGGGGCGCGTGACTGGTTGGTTTGGTCCGTGGAAGGGTGCTTAAGTGTGGGTCCGCGGGTTGTGCCGGAGGGCCTGGCTGTGACAGGCTCCGGTTGTCCTGGTTGTATTGGTCCCAGGGCTGTGGAGCTGTGCGTGGGTGGAGGGAGGGGTTTGGCTGGGCGGCCTGGTTGTAGGAGAGGCCGGGGTCCTGGTTCTATGTTACACAGGGCTCTGGTTCTATTTCTGGGGTTGAATTAAAACCATTTTCAAAATTCCTGGATGTCATACATGCTCCAGGCCTGGTGGTGGGAGAGGCCGGGGTCCTGGTTCTACGTTACCCAGGGCTCTGGTTCTGTTCCTGGGTAGAGCGGTTCGGCCGGGGGGCC
>CAJVRI010001519.1:375000-376435 GCA_911649635.1 Poeciliopsis gracilis
TTGGCCTCCAAAACGATGCCCCCCCTTGACACCCGGTCCGGACGGGAAAACAGAACTTCGAGCCCACACAGAGGAGAACACCGCCGGCGGGATTTCAGGAGACAGTCACCCAAGTGGACTTTGCGCGAAAAAAACGTCCCGACTTTTAGGCCACTGGGCTCCCTCCGGGGCCCTTCCCAGACGTCAGAGAAGCCTCTTTCGAAGGCTTTTCGTGGGCTTTTAAGTCATTTTTGGCCGTTTTTCTCCGTTTTCGGTCCCGAACCTCCCAAAGCCGTCCCGCTCGCTCCATCTCGGCGGCGTTAAGCAGGCGGGCTCCGGCGGCTCGGCGAAGTCTCTCCCGGCCCGGACGAGGCCGGGGACGGCTCTCTGGCTCCGCGGGAGCCCCGTCGAAGGTCACCCGGAGGCTGGCGGGAGCCAGGCCGACCGCAGTGCACCGTGGGCGGATCCCGGTGCCTGGCACCGGCGGACGGCTCCTCCAGCCATGCAGGCTCGCCTCCAGGCCCGGGCGTGAGTGCAGCGGTGGTGGTGAGGGGGGAAACCCCCGCCCCGCCCCGCGCTTCTGCCCGCGGCCGTCCCTCCGCAGCGAGACCCAGACGCCCCGTCTCTCCCGGCGGTCCTCCGCTGGGGCCCCGCCGCGGGGGTCCGGTCCCAGGTAGGGACCGCCTCTGTCCCCCGCTGCCGCGGCGGCGGCTCCAGACGTCACCGTTTCTCACGCTCTTCACGCCCGGCTCCCCAGAAGGAAGGAAGGGGTTCTTCGGCCGCAGCCGAGGGCCGTCCCCCCCGGAAACGCGGGGGCGACCCGAACCGCGGAGGCGGCGGGTGCCACATCCGCCCGCCCGCCCGCCCTGGGAGTCTACCTGGTTGATCCTGCCAGTAGCATATGCTTGTCTCAAAGATTAAGCCATGCAAGTCTAAGTACACACGGCCGGTACAGTGAAACTGCGAATGGCTCATTAAATCAGTTATGGTTCCTTTGATCGCTCTACCGTTACTTGGATAACTGTGGCAATTCTAGAGCTAATACATGCAAACGAGCGCTGACCCGGCCCCCTCTTCGCGGGGGGAGCCGAGGATGCGTGCATTTATCAGACACAAAAACCCATGCGGGGCGCGGCTCCTCCCCTCACGGGGGCGTGGGGGCCCGCCCCGGCCCGCTTTGGTGACTCTAGATAACCTGGGGCCGATCGCTGGCCCTCCGTGGCGGCGACGTCTCATTCGAATGTCTGCCCTATCAACTTTCGATGGTACGCTACGTGCCTACCATGGTGACCACGGGTAACGGGGAATCAGGGTTCGATTCCGGAGAGGGAGCCTGAGAAACGGCTACCACATCCAAGGAAGGCAGCAGGCGCGCAAATTACCCACTCCCGGGTTAGGGGTTAGGGTTAGGGTTAGGGTTAGGGTTAGGATATAGGATGAAAAACCAAAAGGGTTA
>CAJVRI010001520.1:0-175000 GCA_911649635.1 Poeciliopsis gracilis
TAAAGAAACATTCTATTGGGTGTAGAATAATAGGTGCCTGCCATGCAATGCATGGAGGCAGTGACTGACTTGCTTCGCAAGTCAGTCACTGCTCTCCTTATGCATTGCTATGGGCAGGGCCCCCAATGAGCATCTCAATCAAGGTGTATTTTTAAATGATGACAAATGGATTAACTGTCATATTTTAAACTTAGAAGTGACAACAGTTTGCCATATACTTTTGACAGAAGAGTAGTTTGACTCTTTCTATAAATAGTTGTCATCTGGTTAATTTACAAACAGACAATGTCACTATTTTGTGGAAAACATCCAGCTTGGTGCTGTCACTCTTAGTTGGACGCCCAGCTAAGATCAACGACTACAGATCGGTGACTCTCGCATCACACATCATGAAGACACTGGAGCGGCGGATTCTCCGCATTCTGCAATCGCAGGTGAAACATGTGGTTGATCCTCTGCAGTACATAGTAAATACGTCTGGAATGGATGATGTGATCCTTCATGCTCCATTGAATCCAATCAAAGACAGATTTGTAAATTTGTGAATTACACAGATTACCTGACAGGGCGGCCACAGTGACCATGTAGAGGGATCTGATGAAGGCCTTAAGTAACTGGAGCACAAAGAACTGCCTCCCATTGAATTCCTGAATACAGTTTCAATTTATTAGACATTTTAGCACTCATTATTTAGTTTGTTTGAACACCTTCTACTGAAAATGGGGTTGTGCATCTCAAGATAAATAAAGTTATTTAAAGTGATTCTATTCTATTATGTTCTACCAATGTATCTGCATTTACATCACGTACTATGTGAAGTAATATAATTATTCTTCTATCTTGATGTTGTGACTAAGTGTGTGCAAAAGTGTGTGCTATTGTCTTCTCTGCAGAGCTCACTGTGAGAGTTGACAGGATGGCAGGTACATGCTCAGGTATTCAAGAGGTAAAGCTCACAAGTGACCTGAAGCACACATGGCATGTTCCATGAAATGACAAGGTCAAGAATGCTAGCTAATACTTCTCATGAGAGACACGTTTCAAAGGGACATGTTTTCACCTCTGAGAAGGTCCTTGCTTCAGAAATTTTAATGTATTACGATGAGTCATGCTGAAAGATTTAGTTTCCCTAAAATAATTTCAAGACACCTGAAACTTTAGAGTACATCTTTGGAAAAGCATTGAGGCCAGGTGTCTTAGTTTAATGTGGGTGAAAATGATTTATAATTATTTTTTTAAAAAAGAAAGTGAAGTGGCGTTAACATTATATGAAATTAATACACCAGATTTCTGTACACCAGATGGCATGGCCAAAGTAATTTGTGTTACCACACGTCCACTCTTCAACACCAGTGAAGGAAACCTGCTGATACATATTCACACTTAAAAGTTTTTGACCAAAACTTCCTTTCTTTATGTTGAATTCATCCAACAGGAAACAGACATTCTCTCAATTCAATTTTGTAGTCTCAAACATACTGCACACCAAAGAAACCCTTTGAAAATGTGAAGTATTGATTTTATGTTTAAATTGAATTGCAATTAAATATTTCTTTGTCAAAGTGAACATCTGGCACAACTGACTATATTGTACTGGACTAATTTACCAGTACTAGAACTGGACTGTTTTTTAAAAAAAAAAATACTTCAATCTCAGTAAATATTTCTGCAGTTACGTTTTTTGTAATCAAACAACAACTGCAGTTCAACCCAGTTGTGTGAGTTAAAGTTACTCACTCGTATCTGTCATATATCGATAAGCACCAACTGGCAGGGAAATGAAGCTAATAATTTAGTGAAATGCATAATAGTCAAAGTACCAATGGATATCTCTCAGAAAAGCAAAGATTAATATATTTTGCATCATGTAATGATAATGGAGCTGATGGTGCTATAATGGCTCTAGAAGTTGAATGGAGTAAAGATGCAAAGACAGCTAAGAACTCGTCACCTGACAGAGCCCAAGGACAGAAAAAAGCAAGATATGATACTGAAAGATAAAAAACACAAAACAATTTCAGTGAGGAAGCCTTGTTTTTGTGTTCTTCAGTTGTATTAGTGGATTGGTGTATTAAATGTGTGTCAAAAAGACTTGGTCACAAGGAATTCTTACAGTCAGATTTTGGAGGTGCAGCCGCTCCTGATATGCAACATTTAGACAGATGCATGTGAAATGTTAGAATGGCAAGCAGTGTGATGGACATACTGTCAAGTTAATACACAAGTAACACTTTCAAATACTGTCGAGATAACAAATGTCTTCCTATCTGATGTGAAAAGCGACAGCTGGTATCTAAAGGTTGGACTGAAGAGCTTTTCCCCTTGACAGGAAAAAAAAAGGAGCTGAGTCCAGAGACTTGTCATTCATAGAACCTTTTGTGTTCACTTTTTTCTTCTCATTTTGTCAATTGTGAATCATCTCTCTGCTTTTTTTTTTACACCTGCGTTTAAAATATGAACAAGGAACTTTACAGTTGGTTCATCTTGACAAAAGGTCCTTTGTTGTGATGAAGGTTTGCTTATAAAATTGGTATAGCCCATTTTGTTCAAAGGTTTCTTTGAATCCATGGATTGCTGGAGAGGACAAAGTATTATTAAGCATAGTAATTAAATTTGCTTAGCATTATTTATTACGTTAATCACCAAGTTGTTGTACACTTTACTGAGGCCTTGACATCTCTGTGCAACTCTTTGCAGCTTGAATTGCTTTGCGCACAGGAATTTTAAGATGAAAGTTGTTGTTGTATATTTGTGCAAGTTTCTCATCTCTCTTTTATTTTCCCACCATGTCTTTTAAAGGCTGATTACCAATTAATAGTGTGAAACAATTGGGTAGATATAAAAAAAAAAAAAACAGGTTTCAGCTGTTCTGTTTTCGTTTTGTTTCTTTATCAACTGAGCTTTAAGCTTTTGTTATTCTTGTTTAAGTCAGCCTGGTGAAGACTCCAGCTTTCTTTATACCAGCTTTCATTTGCAAAACAACTACAAGTCTGCAGCTATTCAGTTTCACCAAATTACAGTTGACTGTTCTAGAAATATATAATAAAAAAGGTGGAGAAATGGTGGTCTCATTTGTCATCCCACAACATTCTGGGGACTGAAGAGAAGTTTGTAGACTTTTAAAATCCACAATATTTGAATTTGTTTACTACAAGAGTAACTACATTCCTCTTGTAGCATTAAACCTTAAAGTCTGCATGGTACAACATCCTCACTTGCCAGCAATGAACAAAATTATGCAAATGCACATCCACACTGACATGGACGCACCTCCATGTGCATCCGAGTCATCCAGAAACTTTCCGCCTTGGTGAAGGCTGTGTTCTTAATAGGCAATCAGATCCTCACAGCAGATATTTATTTCAGCAAAATATACTGCAGAAGGTGTGAAGCATACAGATGAAGTTGTTTTCTCAGCAGTATGATTTGCCATATTACTTTCATGAATTGTAAAGATTTTGCCTTCCATGAAGGTTGATCTCCTATTATAATGCATTTTTAACAGGTAAACTGGATATGTGGTTTACTAAAGAGGGATCTTTTTCGGGGGATTGAAGGTGAGAATGAGAACATCATCCAGCAAACTTGTTGTATTTATTTGAGATAAACACAAGGGATTAATCATTTTAATATTAATGAACGTAGTAATTTTTTAAAATGTTCAAATAAAATTAATTCAGGGGACTGATTTAACCTGAATATTATATGTTCACTACCACAAACCAGAATATCACCCAGTAAAAAGTATGTTTTGTTTTTTTTTTACATTTGGGTCTTTATAACAACACATCTGTCCTGTTTGTAATTTTATTCACGTTATCACTGACTTCATTTCATTGTTCAGCAACATACAGCCTTGCACAATCCTTTCACTAAACATCCTCCTCTTTCTTAAGTCTTAAGAAATTGTAAGGCTGAAACATCCTGAAAACTGTAGTGTCTATCAAACATTAAACAGTTAAGGTTGGAGAAACGCTTTAATTTTCCAGGATCATGGACAAAGGGAGTCTTAGCCTGTGTGGAACTCTGGTCCAAACAGGACGGGGGGAAGGACGCAGGGGTTTCAATAACCTGAACCCCCCTCCCTTCACTTTGTTTTCAATAGGTTTGGCTGAAAGAGGGAAAATCACAAGTCTCTGTCCTTATTCTTTAAAATATTAATATTATTATATTTATTCTCTTTTTTAACCAACAATTAATAAGGTCGAGAATTGACAGTCACATTCTGAAGGATGTTCTGCCTTCGAACAGTTTCAGTTTGCATTGATACTATATAAATAAATCTTAATATTTGGTGGGTTACTGCTTTTTCCTTTCTTAGTCGAGATTATTGCTACACATCTGGTCTCTTTGTCTGCTTCAGCGTCTGTTAGAATGATCCTTAGCGGCAGGCTTTAAAGAGAAGTCTTGAGGCAGAGAAATATAGTGCAGACCAACCAGGTGTTTAATTCCCAACATTTAACAAACATACAATCCTGCATACATTGGGTAATGCGTCTCCGCAGCAGCCACACCTACACTGATGTGGCCAACCTGTAGGCTTTTATAGTCCCTGGCTGCACCAATCCACAACCCCCGAAAAGCAGGATAAAACAAAATACGTATACAACAAAAAAGACAACAAATCTTCAACATAATATTAAACACTCTTCATTTCATAGCAATCATTTCATTTTTAAAAATACCCTTATAAATATAAAGCGAATTATTAAGTTCTAAAAGGCACAGTGTTTTACTCCCCTCTATATTTGGTCTCTCCCAGAACCTTCATAAAGTGCCCAGGCCCCCAGGAATCTTTTAGCCTGAACACCCTATAAAGAACTGAGGTAAGCCACAATCTACATACACAATTCAATACATTTAAAATGTTTTCATACAAGCAATGAAGACCTTCATTACAGCGCCCCTGTTGAAGTGAAACTAGCTGAAGGTGCTCTTCTTTCATTCTTTTGTGTTGATTTTTTCAATTTTCAAGTATTTCTATAGTTAGTGATGTTCAGTGTTTGGTTAAATGATAAATGATCAATTTTGTTAAGAACCATTAGTTGAAGGTCTCCATTTGAGAAGGTGAATGAACATGTTATAAGCACTCATACATTACTAAAACTACTGAACATTAACAAAAACTTTGCACAATGCAATAAAAAAAAATTGGATTCGACAAGGACGGTATTATATTTTTGTTTCTGTAACTTGTATAAAAAGACTTTGAATTGGCCATCTGCCACATGGATTTCTGAGCTCCCACATATCTGCTCTACCTTCAGGCTTAACAGATTTTGTAAAGGAAACCTTTTTTTCTGTTGTTGAGGCTGAAGCTGCTGGGAGATTTGATGTTTTGAGGTTCTGGTCTCCAGATTTTGAGACAGCCTCCCACACTGAACACAACCTGCCCTATTGACTGACAGCTAGTTACTTTCTGGCTCTTTAGTCAGCAGGACTATAAATAAAATGCTTTGTGTGTGTGCGCGTGTGTGTGTGCGTGCGTGCCTGTGTGTGTTTGCTGTTATTGTAGTATATAATATATAGACTACGTACAGATTAGTTGCAATCATAAGACTTTTAGAGGTGGTGTAACATCTTGTTATTTTGCTATGAAAACCAAACACATCCTGGTGGTTCAGGTGACGTGACCTTGACATTTGACACTTGTCAAAACATGTCTGTCAAACAAGATATAAGCAAGTACTGCTCGAGTAGAGCTTAATGCACTTGGGTTTTTCATGTTCCATGGGAATTAGTGAAGTAATGTGTAAAACACCTGTTGGAACATAAATAACACATGCGTGTTATTCAGTTGTAGTTGCTGTGTTTTTATTCTATTTTTAAGCAAGCATTTTGCTATAGGCTGCTGCTTGTTGTCCTTACATATGACCACAGGTGGACTGGTGAGAGAAAGTTGTCTGGGAGTCCACCTTCAACTGCTTGACATTTTAATGAGAAACATACAATATTTATTATTGCCAATATAATTTACAACTTCAGGATTTATTTATAGGCTTTGTATCCATGCACACCCTGTAAGAAAACATATAATGTAAAATCTAACTAAAATCTGAGCTTTGGGCTCTCTGGCTGTCTAATGCCTGATCCGGTGCTCATAAGCCAGAGTCTATGTGAGAAATTTGTACTGTCAATATCTGATGGTCTGTGGAAATAACAATAAGCAGCATCATCTAACTTTGTTGATGTTTCAGTGGGGTATTTGTTGTGCATATGACTTCCCTCTTTCTCGTTCTCTTTCTCTGTGGGCCATTGAACCATTGAAAGGTTCCACAGAAGTTCACTGATTCAGAAGTATTCTATGAACTTCATGGTTTACAATTATAGCTTTAAATACATAAATAGAAGTGTGGTTTTAGGTGTGTTCTATTGTTTGACAGCATTTGCTTGTCAGATGGATGTTTTAGTTGTTTTGAAAATGTGTTTTTTATGAATGTATATATATATACATATTCCCCTGTTTCATGGTAGATTTGTTAATTTGAGGATGTTATTAAAGACTGCTTGTTAAGATGCTTGTCAGCTGCTGCAGAGTCCTGTTTTGGCCTGAGGAACAGGTTAGGTTTTTCTGCCTGTTTGTGAGCCTGTTCAATATTAATGAATGAACACCTGGTTGGTCTGCACCTTTTCTTTGCCTCAAGGCTTTGGCTTATTCCAGCCTCTAAAGGACATTCCAACATTCTGAGGGTGGCTGTAAAATCAAACTCTTTCATTTGAATCTTTGAATGACCATTTCCCCTTATTGGCTGACTTGCTCACACCTATGAGAAATGATGAATTTAATGCTTTCATTGTGTGGAGAGCTAGACTGACATTCAGTCAGTGGCTGGCTGTGTAACAAGGTTGGCATGCAATACTGTGTCAATTTTGTATAGATTGATAATATCCAATTCAGTCAGGGATAAATTTTGACACTGCTGATTTTCTTCTTCTTCCACAAAAAATAAGAAAATGGTAGAAGTCCATACTAATCAAACTCTGTTCTAAATAAGTCACTCTTCATTGTCTTTATTTATTGCCTATAGTTCATCCTAAGAAGTTTGTTATGAATCTGTTTTTCACCACCAAAAGTTTGTATTTATTTATTTTATTTATATTCTCACAGCAGATGATTAAAGACATGCCCCCCTTCTCTGTAAATAAAAGATCTTTGAGAGATTTAAATAAATTGAATCGATATATGTTTCAAGACAGAGTGATGCAGTGTTTGATATGAAGATTTGAAATTAATTAAATAGGCTTTCTATGTTATTGCACAACAAACGAATAAATATGCCAGCTGTGGAAAAACAAGCAAATTATCTTCCAGATAATCCAAACAAATGAGTACCTTTTAAAAGTTTATGGCTACATCTCTTTTAAAGTCAACATGTGCACAGCTACACAATGAAGCCTTTCCATAGTCTTCTTTAATGTGACTGCTCTTTGTCACATACGCCAGATTTTACTTAAGTGAAACCTAAAGACACTTTTCTAAGGCTTAATGGCTTGCAAACCTACAATTAACTATGTGCACTTGGAAATGTAACAGCATGCACACTCACATTCACCCTCCTTCTCCCTGACTGACAGTGGCTGAACTCAACCAGGTGAAGTTGCAAAATAAAGCAGACATTTCAGTTCCAGTTGACTCAGTGGCTATGCTTATGAGAAGATTTCCACATCTCCAGATAATCCCTCTCTTAGATAAAGATCTTATTTGTCAGCCAAGCGACTTCCTTCCCATCATTCCTGACGGAGACATTTTCATCCACTTCTCCATCTGGTTAGAAAGTGACAGGAAGACCATTAGGTGGAGATGGGGAAATGTTTGTAGAATGACGGCTAGTAATTATCTTGATTTTTTTTTTTTAATTATAATGATTTTACAAAAGTGTAATGATAGGGAACTTGTAAAGTAATTAAAGCCTGTGTTCAAGATTTAGCTGTCAAATAGATCCCTTCAAATTTCACTCTGGAGTTAAAACATTAACTTCAAGCTGCATGGATCATATTCATAGCTACCATATCTAACAAAAGATTTTTATCACACTTTGAACTTTGGCTAAACAAAATGTTTCTTGAAATAATAATGCTTGCTCACAGGAATCTTTGCCAACACGAGTTGCTCGTCACTCTTTTCAAACACTCCAGAATTAGAATAGAAATATATTGGACATACATTGTTCACAAATTTGTTAAATGCAATTGCTAAATGTGTGCAAATGTGAATTAGCACATGCACCTAATTCTAAAATGAGAGAAAAAAAAAACATATTTGCTCTTAAAATAGATTCATTGATCAAAAGAAATTTGTAAATGAGATATTGCATTTATAAACTTGTTCACATTTATGGAACTTATACAGTGCACAATTCTTGGCATTTTTAAGCCTAGACCTATTGGCGTCTCAAAGATCACACTTAAAAACACAACTGAAAACTGCTGGTAATGTTGGTGCAGAGGAATAAGAAGGGAATAAGAGAAACCTCTGAGCGATTGACCGTACAACGATTGGGTGAAGGATGTCACAGAAAGTAGAACTCATCCTCTCCTCCAATTATCTCTACCTTGTATTTTAGTCAAAATGTTTTTTTCATCAAATGAATGATCTAAACACAAGCATGACTTGAAGAAAAAACTGTTGCAAATTGCAGGAATGATCAACTTGTATTCAAGGCAATCCGCTTTGTGAATCCTTTGAAGAAACAAAACAGATGGCAGGAACAAATAAATTTACAAAAACAGAAAAGATTGAAGGCCTTACCTCACCAGTCGTTTTTTTTTCTTCTGATTGTCCTTTCAGAAACATTGATGTTTTCTGTTCAAACAGAGACCTGTCGGAATTGCAATTTATGCAATGTAACATTTAGGATTTAACAGAAATTTCTTACAGTATTACACTTGTCTGACCTTCAAGAGAACTTGTTCAGATATCCTCCCCACAGGGAGATTGTTTTTTTGTTTTTTTCAGTTGAGAAAAATCTTTGCAGATTTAAAATAGCTTCAAAGTGATCCTGTGCTCTACACAAATTAACAAGAAAAGCCTCTCGAAGGTGACTGCTGGAGGTTTGTCTTCCTGGGATTGTGTTGATATAAAACCAAAGAGCTGCAGACTGAGAAGCAGCCAAAACATTTGCTTTCTCTGATAAAGCTTGGCATTTCTAAAGACCATTGTATTTGATTGCACCACCAGGTTGCCACTTATCCTCTTAATTGTAATACGAGCATAATAGGTGTACTTCATTTTCACATTCTGTTGCATTTTTTAAATCTTTGCCAGGCACTTATAATATATTGCAATTAGCTAATTTCATGATTATCTAGTTTCAGACTTCATAGTGACTTGATTTTTTTTTTTGTTCTGTTATACAAACTGTGCAAGTGAAAGTTGATGCAGCATCATAATACATTATTATTATAATTTTTATTTTTTTATTTTATGTTTTTTCCCACTCAAAAGAGGTTTTGCAGCGCTAGTGGCTCGTATTTTTTACAGTAGGCAGGCAGGAAAGAGGGCGAGGAGAGGGGGGAAAGACATGCGGCAAAGATCGCCGGATCCCGCGACGTCCCGCGTCGAGGGACTGAGGCCTCCAAACGTGGGGCATACTTAACCCCTGCGCCACCACAGCACGCCCCCATAATACATTTTAAGTTCTTACGCTGTCTAGGCTCGCTAAGCATCTTTTATTTTGCTTTGTTTGAGCCATTCAGATTGGATTTGCTTATGTGGCGAGTGGCGTGGATCAATGTCCTTCTTCATATCCTGAGTGCACTTAAACTGAGGGTCACAAACTGATGGTGAGACATCCCCTTCAGTATTTGGTAATGGAGAGTAGTTATAGCACATTGTGCTCATCATGTATCAGCAGAGCACCCTCAGGCCATCCCTCTACCACTGAGTGATTGTACATGTGATGTTCTTTTTCTGAACTACTGTTAGTTTTATGACAGAAATAATAGGACACACACCTTCAAATATGTTTCATAAGTACACAAAGTATCTCCATGAAGGTCTTGATAATTATGAAAACGTTTTTTTTTATTATTATTCTTTCAAATGACAAGCTACTTTGCGTCAGAAGTGGTTTTGGTCAGTCTCTTTCTCATTGCTAAATTATGAACACTGACACTGAACACTGAGTGTAAGTGAAAAGAAAGCATTATAAAATAAACGCTTACTGGTAAAATCAGCCCTCTCTAGTAAATAATTTGAGGATAAATTGGCTTCTTTAATTTGTGCCTGTCGTTCACCCCAGGGTGTTAGTTGAAAATGAGTGTTTTGTTGTTTTTACTGCATACAAGGTTGTGTGTGGCAACAGATGATTAAAGGCATTTCCCACTGCTCTGTAAATAAAGGATCAGTGAGAGTTTTAATTAAATAAACTGGGCATGTGTTAAGTTGGAGTGATTGCTGATATGAAGATTTGAAAGTAATTAAATAAGTTTTCTAGATTATTGTACAGCAAATGAATAAATCTGTGAGCTGTGGAAAAACAAGCAAATTATCTGAGACAAGTGAAGCATTGAGTTTTGGGATTTTTGTGACTCTACCAGATTTATTCTTATCCTTTGCTGGCACATCCTGACAATGTGACTTATTTTTCAGGGACAACTTCACCAACTCAAACCAAAAAATTAAAGGAAATGTTAATTTTTATTTTATAAAACAGGAGTAGAACATTTTCATAAAAATGGTGTTGAAATGAAAAGTTCTCAATTTCTGACAAAAATACAGACTGGTGGTATTTGGTTGTTTTTTTTAGCCTATTCTTGGTGTCCAACAAGCTCTATTTAAGTGATTTCTTAATTCTACAAGTCTGATAGTAATCAAGGCTAGGTCCCCTTAATAAAGTGATGCACATACATTGTGCATCACTTTATGCACAATGTGCATAAATTGCATCCCATGTTTAAAAATCAGACAAATGTGTAAAGTCAAAAAATACACAGCTATTTCCACACATTGGTTCCTATTTATCACAAAAAAAACCCCTGATTTTTTTAACCTCACAGACCAAATTGCATTTCCTCTGAGCTCCCTGGGGTGAACTGAGAGAGAAATTGAAAAAGCCAGTCTACCAGATAATTGCTGAAGCAACTGATTTCAAACAGGTTTGAATGGGATGTTTTGTTGCTTAATGACACTGCCCACCTCCCACATTACATTATATTTGTGTTAGTGAGAGCAATAATGTCAAGTTTCACTGCATCCCTCAACGAAGCCAGCCTTTAACATACTCAGTGAATACTCAACGGAATTTGCTAAACTATTCAAACTTGATGACCAAAAAACAAAGGCTTAACAGCCTACTTCAAAAGCTGAATGGAAATGACAAATGAGGCAGCTGTGGAAGAATTAGTATAAGAAGGGATTTTTACTTCTAGTGTTCGAAGTTTTATGGGGACATTTCCAAAAGAAATGTGGGATTTATTATTAAACACATTGGAAGATTGTTTATAAGAAAATACATTTTAAAGTAGGGAATGTTCTATTGACTGAATCAAAATTTTGCTTGGAAAAAGCTTATTTTCTCTAAAAATGACACAGCAAGACCACTTATGTGGTCATCTGCTAAAGGCTAGATGTCTTTTATTTTATTCTAATACCTTATTTGGTTCGGATGCATAAACCCTTCAACTTTAAGGACTTGTACCCTCCTTTTACTATGGCCATTGCACCACTGTCCAAATATTGCAACTTCTATTTCAGAAAGACCAAACAGTGAAACATATTTCTTGTGGGAAAAGAAAAGACTTTGAAATATCAAGTAACAAACTGACTGACAACCAGGAGAACTGGGAGTAACTCATCTTATCTAACATTGCCCTCTCAGCCACTCCTCTGTGATGGACAAGAGACTTAATTAGTTTATTGACTAAATATTTTGTCTCAGTCTGTGCTTGTGTCACACCGAATGAATAAGTTACAAAATGTGCCATATGTGGATGTTAGTAGTAACTTAGTAATGATTTCTTTCTCTCACACTATTGACATCAGCTTGATGGTTTTTCTCTCTGCCTTTGTGTCAGCTGATAAGGAACATTGATTTCAAACCCCTTAACTGATACTGGTGTCAGTTAAGGGGTGTTAATGTGTTAATGTGAGTCTTTGTTATTTCTCAAAATGCATTTTAAGATGCATTTTGTGTGAATGTTGCTTTGCAAATAAACTGACTAATAATTTAATCAAATGTTATCTCCCTTCAATCAGCTGACCACAGCAACAGGCGGAGTGGGGAGTGGGGCATGACACAGTGGCAGTGAAGAGGGTTGTATACTATTAAGTGCCATACATGTCATAAAATAACTAAGCTGTACAAATTTGAAAATAACAAAATTACCTGTTTTTAAAAAGACTCTTTAAAAGGTAAAATTATAAAAATACTTATTGACTTTGGTATTCTCAAAGCTTTAAAAACATTTTCAGTGTTAACAGGTGCATTATATGTGTAATAGTAGCCTACTTTCATAACTGTGCAATGTTAGAAGTTGCCATAGCAACTCAAAGTAACTGAGCAAAGAAATGGTCCGTCCCGGAAATCTGTTCGACGTTCATTCCGCCTCCGTAAAGAGTTGTGGTGAAACATCATCAACTCAAACCAACTCAAATTTAGTTCCGCAGGTGTTGTAAATCAGCTGAGCTTTAGCAAAACGAGTCACACTGTGAGTTTTACATTTCTAAGTATTAGGTCTTTTTAAATTGGCAACAAATGTGAGGAACTATTGCTGACAATATACTAAAGTCAAGAAAGGAACTGAACTATACCGCCATCAACAAGAAGCCCATGACAGCGGGTGCACGAGGAGGAAACTTCCCAGTTGAGCAGAACAGCCTGTCCTGATGTGTTACTAATCATGGACGCCGTAGTGAAATTCACAAACCAAAGCCAAGGGAGAGACCGTATATTCAGGTGTGTTTTTCATTTATAAAGTTGTCCAGGCGTATTTCTGAAAATAATAAGAAATCTTCCAAATTGGTGATATTGCTTAAGTAATAAATTGGATAACTTTTGTTGTGTTGTTTTGGCTTTCAGAGCTACACAGTATGCCTGTGCACTGTCGATATATTTACTACGAAACAAGCCTGATAGAAAGGACCTGGTGGCCAGACTTAAAAGTTTGGAAAATAATACAAGTGCTGGACGAAAATGTGAGTACGATCATAAAAAAAGCAACAAACATGTTACTGATTAAAATATTTTAATGCATTTCATTATCGTTAGGCAACTTTCAACTTTTATGAATCAATTTAAAAAAATAATAATAATAATAATAATAATAATAATAATAATAATAATAAAAATCCTTGTCTATAGTGTCCCTTTTGCATTTGTCACTCCTTGCCTTATGTTTTACATATTTGGAAATATTAAACTTAGGACATTTTCATAGTTATGAGTTAATGAGCATTGTGAAAAACCAAGCGTTCTTTCTTTGTGCTTCATGGGATTTTAAATACTTAATATGAGCTGTTTGACTTCCGGGTATTTAAAACCTTGTAAAATACTTATAAAAAATACAAGGGGTGAACTGAGAGTTTTACGAATTTAATATATAATGTCCCAATTCCCTGTCTCTTGAATGTACAAGAGACAGGTTTGACTTGGAAATGCCTGGAAGCGAGGTCAGGCGATAAAAATATAGCATTTCCTGTTTCTGTTCATGTGGAGCCTTACTAAGTCCAAAGCTGGGCCTCAAAGGGGTACACAATTGATGCACTGCTTAATTATCGCCTCTGCATCTTAGCTGCCACCGCAAGTCTCTACTGATTTGGCAACTTGACTTACTAACTCAGAGACACAATTTTCTCATAATTTCTTAGCAAAAACATTTTGGTGGTACATTCATTTGGAACAAGGTCCCTAAGAGGTTCTGAAAGCAGGAAAGCTTTGCTTCAAAAGTGCTGTAGACATGTGAAGATACTGCATGAATGTCAACCTTGACCTTTGTGCTACAGAGTTACTAAAATGCTAAACTTATGTAGTGTGTGTAACTGTATGATAACCCGTTAAATGCTTGTGGACTGCTTATAGCAGAATGTTCACTTCATGTTTCTCTTGAACTCATTCCTGCTTTCATTTCTGCCTCCTTTGTCAGTGCTCAGGCTAGGAAATGCAGCCAATTCCATTGTGGCTGCTAAACAAACCATGCAACTCTCTGACCGAGTGCTGTGCCTGTGCCTCACGATGGCCAACATCAACCGGGCCCTCTACTTCATCTGTGATAATGTAGTGTGGGCCACAAATGTGGGCCTCATCCGCAGCATCGACAAGGAACGCTGGAGCATAAATGCCTCTCGCTACTACCTCTTTTCATTAGTGATGAATCTGACCCGAGACCTATATGTAATTCTCCGGTTGATGCAACAGAAAGGGAGAGATAAGCGCTTCAAAAGCAAAATGGACCAGCATCTCAGTGACTGTCCTGAAGTAGCGGAAGCCGTTATTCCTGAGTTGGATGCCCTTATTTTCCTGCTTCTGGAGACTCTGAGATCAGAACCAACTGTTGCCTTGGACACTGTCAAAAACATCTGCGATCTCTTCATTCCTTTAGATAGGCTGGGCATTTACAAGTCAAGTGCAGGAGTTGTTGGATTTTGTGGGCTGTTATCTTCCCTGATTGGCATTTTAACCCTCGCACGACCCACTTTGAGGATTAAACCCTGATAAGGAGGGTGGAGTTGACCAAAGGTTTAAACAGATCAATGATTTCATTTTAAATAACACAAGCTAGCAATAACAAGCAAGATTATACATTTAAATGATAATTGTGTTGTGGGTTTATAGCAGAATCTGGATTTACTTTAAGGCTTACTGGCAACAATATAATTAGAAATGCGTCAATCATCAAATTTTTCTTTTTTCCGAAGTCTAACCTTTAAAGGAGGTAAATTAAGGGATTGCAGGATAATTATTTAACATATCAAATCATGTCCCTATCCTGTGGGTGATTTTAATGTTCTCGTAGGAAGTACAAAGTACCTTCTACTGGTTGATTGCTTACAAATTCAAATTTTGTTAATGCTTATATGTGATATATTTAATGGCCTGTAAAAAAGTTCAGATTTGACCGACAGTCAACGGACAATTTTCTTTTTCTGAATAACTGGTGCATCTCTAAATAGAATTGACAGCAGCTTCCTGTTGGGAATAACAACCTAAGATCTACACTACCAGCCGTTTCACAACTGATTGACTCCCAAGTGATACGAAACAAAAATTGTTTATATTGCCGGGATGTTCATCTGCTTTCGAAAATGTTTAATTTTTTTATTTGTGGAACTGTTTGAAGATTACTGGTCATCTGGCCTTTTTACTATTTCATACTTTTGAAATCTATTGGGTTTTATACATCACCTAACTATGCAAGATGTTTTGTCCAGACCAGGTAACAATTTGTACCCGTATTGGTGACTTGTTATTAACAATTGGTTCATAGTGAGAAAATAGGATTCTGTGACTCAAAAAAGTAAGATTCACAGAATGTTACTCAGTTATTTGATTTGATCAGAGGTCAGAGATCAGTGCTAGAGTAGCAGAAAATTTAGAATTATGTAAACGTTTTAAAAGATGTTTTAAATTTCAAGGAAAAGGGATGACAAGCTAATTTATCTCCATTTGATCAAGAATGTTTACCTTCTTAGAAAAGTGAACTATTGTCCAAGTGTTGACTAGAATAGTTTGTTTGCCGGCACAAAAAGGAAGAAGATTGAGATGAAATAAATTGCTATGCAATGGGATTACAAATTGAGTGTTAGTTATTGTTCAGGCCGCTGCCACTGCTGTGCTTATTGTTTTGTGATAAAATGCTGCTAATTTGATATGACTGGAGTGTTAGTGGCTTCTCTGTCAAATGAGGGAAAGCATTTATCTTTTAATGTGCTACTGAAACAATCTGCTACAAATAGTGTTGATGAGGTTAACTCAAAGAAAAGTGATACAGGATTAAGAGGAAAAACTTTGCGTGGCCATTTTATTTGTTCAAGAAGAGTTTGAGCTAAAAATACTAGGAAATTTGGTGTTTGCAACAAAATGTATTGGAATTTGCTCCATGCAACATGTTTTTCTTTCAGAAGTAGTTACACTGCTCTCTTTAAGACAAATGACAATTTGTACAATTGCAGAGCTTTTTATTTTCAGTTTCACTCAGACAACAATACATTTTTTGTAAAAGATTATTCTCCAGAGATGTTATATTCATCCAGATATTGCAAAAATACAGTATATTCCATTGTCTCTTTCTCAATGGTTTAGTTTGGTTGTGCAAAGAAAGAATGAGCAATGCACAAAATAGTCCCTCAAAAGATTTACAGTCATTAAAAGCAATAAATAAATTTTCTCCAAGCAAATAAAATGCAATAATAATATAGTTGACAAAAGATTTTATTTCACATTTCCAATGGTGTGTTATTGTTTCCAGTACCAGTAATCTATTAAAACACACCTCAATGGAAAAATGTGGAAGCAGTTTGCCAAGCTGGAAGATGAAATGAAACTGAAACTTAGACTGTTGCTTCAAAGCACATTTAAGCAGACTTGGCTTTGAGTTGATATCCAAATAGATCTTCAATCCATAAGACCAAGTCTGTATTCCTGGAAAACTTTGATCTAATTTATGAAATATGCCGGTGACAATAGTTTGTGCATTTAAAGAGGCATCTTTAGAGATTATGTAAAAATAGAACAAAGCACTTTTAAAAAGTGGCAACAGTGTCAAGCTAAAGATCTGTAATTACTGCTGGCAGTTTTTCTTTTCTCCCATAGGACAATAACTGTATGATGAATCTACCTGCTCTTTGAGTGAAAAGGCACCTTCAGTAGTTAGCTCCCGCAACAGGTAAATAAGAAAAAGATACATAGAATTTATTTTTCAGAAATAGTACACATGTCCTGGTGATACTGTCACAGGTTATCAGTTTTTTTCCCCTTGTGTAATATTACTTGTACTATGTTAGAAGTATATATTTGTAAGTTTCTGAAATGTTAGAAGTATATATTTGTAAGTTTCTGAAAGAAAATGTTTTTAAAATGTATTGCTTTCAGCAAACTATGGTTTGAAGAGCCTCATTGTTGCTCTAACCATGTTCAAATCTCAAAGTTTTAGTAGAACACTACAAAATCCCAATAAAGTTTGGATATGCGCTTAAGTTGTTCTTATGAATTTTTTAATATACCTGTTTATTGTTTCATGGTTTTTAGTATTTGAAGCTGGTTTACACTTTATGGGATTACAGTTTTTCCTCCAGTCGTCAGTGCCAATACATTTTTTTTTGTTATTTTATATGTGCTCAAACAGAATAATTATTGTTACTCAAATCCTTCAAACATGTCAGAGTACCACATTTAAAAATGTCTGTTTGATTGCAGAAAAAAAACCAATAAAAAAACATTTGGCCACTAAACGTTTGGCAATTGAGCTGCTGCACAAATAAATCATCAGAAACAAATTACATAGATTCCTGCAGGTATTCTGTGTTTTTGACTCTCTTGACAGAACTGGATGGTAGTAGAAACTCCTGTACAGTTTGTGATTATCGCACAGACAAGAAGACAACAAATGATGGAAAAAAATTAAGACATAAGTACATGGCACAGACAGAAATAAAACAGACAACTTCAACACAACAAATAACCAGTAACCAAAATTAAAATTGGACTAAAAACATTTCTAGAAATGATCTGAGAACACTGATTTTTGCAGGATAAACCAGGAGCATTTGGGAACATGGGCAACTAGGAAAGTTGGAAATGTCTGACATACAGTGCATGTGAAGGCAAGTGTTAACTTCATTCATCCATTATAAGTCACTTTTAAGACAAAAGGTGTGAGAACTGCTACTATGATGCAAAAGCTTAGAGAAAACTACACATATTCCAATTTCTGCATCAGAACCAGAGTTTGTTCAGGTAAAATTAAAAGCACAGGTTGTGACCGATCAGATGCACATTGATATGTATCAGTGTCTGAAATCTTGATGTGGATCCCTTTTGTGTTCTCACGAGTCCTTAACAACCAACTTAAACCAAGCAATTTGGGGATAAAAAACCCCACAGGACCAATCTCTTGCAAATCCTTAAATTACACACTTTAGTCACATTTGTCTGAATAACACCTTAATGTAACGCTCATAGAAGCTAGTAATGCATTGTTTTTAGCCAAACCTTCCATTAAATTTACGTCAGGGCCTTTACAGCAGTAAAATTACACAATAAAATGATCATCCATCTACAGTGTGAATAGCATTATTTCTATGGAAGTAAAGCTATGGTCAGAAGACTTGAAAGACGAGTATGTTGATCATTTTATATTAAAAGGCAGTTCATGGCACTGTAGGCTACATCTGTGAAACTGACTCTAAAAGTGCACAGTACTATGTGAAATCCAGCAAATGTACAGTGGAACTATTATTGTGGAAACAATGTGATTTTCATCAACATGAACTTTTTGACATGAACCATGAGTTACACCATATGTTCGTATCCACCCAAGTGATCCACATATACAAATAAATGAATTATGCAAGTTCCTGAATAAGTTATGTGAAATGGAATGACATTGAAAATATCACTGAAGAAAATGAAGTTCATAAATGCATGAAAAGCAGAGAAAAATACTGCTTTATCAGTGGAAATTAATGTTACTAATAGCATAGTCCTGACATTGGCTGCTAAAATATTTCTCATTACCAAGAAGCATGTAATGATGGGTAAAAACTACTGCAAAACATATTGACAGCGTTTACAGACATTTGGGTAACACTTTATTTGACATGTTGTGAATAAGACTGCCATGACACTGTCGTAAACACGACATAACACCTGTAATGAACATGAGTAAGTCTTCATGCATAAATATGACTGTTGTCATAAAGTGTCATTTGGTAAATCATGACGCTTTTAATAAATTACATAAATTTGTTATAAAAGTATCACTGATTAAACTTTAGCCTTAATAACATAAAGCTACATAATTTTTAAAGTTTAATGAGTAATACATTTTGAACCTGTCAAGTAAAGTGTTACCAACATTTGTATACTTCTGAATGCTACAGTGGGTGCCATTTAGGCCATAATCTAGAAGCAGAAAGGACATCTAACCATAAGTCAACCATACCCAGGTGCTCTTTTTAAGATTACTAAGAATAAGTCAACAATCAAGAGAATTGTCCAAGAGCCATAAAGCAGTCAATGAGCATTAGAAACACCTGCAACTAGCAGGAACAGTTTTCTATGAAAACAGTAAGTAATGCGCTTATATGCCATGTCTTCTATAAGAATTACTGCACAAAACTCTACTGCTGAAAAAAAAAAAAAAAGCACATTTAAGACCTTTTAAACTTGCTGCAATACGTTTGGACGGACCAAACACAACACAAGGAGAATTTGGGGGAGATGAGACCAAAGCTTCACTCTTAAAATGCCATTACACACACCACCATGTTTGGAGAAGAAATTGCGCTGCAATCACCTTAAAAGCAGCCAACAGGGAAATTTCAAGGTAATAAAATCCTCATGTGGGACATTTTTTCTGCATACTGAGATTATCAGACTTCATATAACAAACAGAAGTGCTATTCTTCTTTATTACATATAATTTAAGAACCCATTTGTGCTCCATTCTTTGTATGTGTGGGTTACTTGGGTCATTACTGACCTCCAGGCGAATTCCATGGCAAAAGAATCCTTGTTGACCAAGACAAATTGACTTTTTCAATAATTCCCCTCTGTGAGTATTTTTTGGCATTTCTGAGAAATGAGACAGAACATTAGCAGGCGCACAATTAATTTTGATTGTAGTCCGTAGACACACGTTTCAACCTTTCACTCTGCAGCAACTCCATATATCCTACTTTAGTGATCAATATTAGATCAGGTCTCAGTCCTGCAGGTTTTTGGATGAATGACAAATTTTAATCAAGCCAAGTTCTACAAATGATTATTTTTGCCATTTTTAATCTAATTTAAAAAGCCTTACAGTGCACTTATAACTTGCACGTTGTAATTGCTGCCAGCATGTTTCTTATTATTGTACTAAATTAATAATTCATAACCCTAAATATATTTTCTATCTTCAAATCCACAATTTTTGTAAATATAAACACTTCAGTGACATTTTTTATACCCCTAAGTTTGATTGTACCATCACTTAATTACTTACAAATCCATACTTTAAAGTTTCAACCAGTTTAAAAACACAATTACAAATTATGTAGTTAGGTAAGGAGGATCACATCTGTTGGCCTCTCCTTTTTACTTGTCGTGTTTTACAGCAGAACTGAAAACAGCTCTTCCAGCCATAAACAGAGCTGAAAAAAAACTGAGCTTTAAAGGGTAACATATGATCACGAGTAGGCGGTCCAGGCCCACTTTTAACAGAGCACTTTACACCCTCCATTCCATTGACACTGTGGAGGAAATTAAAGTGTCTCAGCTTCCCTGGGACCTGGCTGGGCAGTCTTTGGGTCCACCTTGAGTCTTTTGGTCCACTTTTGTTGCAACCCGGTGTGGATAGTGTGCAGTCACGAGGAAACTAATCCCTTTGTTCGGTCATATTCTCCGATCAGGCCTTTGATATGCGACAGTTTTTTGTGGAGGTACTCGCACCGTTTCTTTTCTTCCCGGTATCCAGGAAACTTCTACAAAAAAACAGAAAGGGAAAAGAGTCTGCATTAAACTTTTATTGATGGATGTTTCCCATTAAATCTTCAAAAAAGTTCTTAATCATTGTTACAACTTTTGTTTTCAATGTTTGTTAAATTTACCTATGCAAGTATGACAAACATGGCATTCATCAAAGTGAGGACATAGCAAAAGAAGTGATTAAGCTAATAAACATTTGAAAATATCTTACTTTCTTATATTTTCGATATTTTTGTAATATTTGGTCCTCCATGAGCTGAAAAAAAAATAAAAATGAGTGTTACTGCCCTGTACATGCTGCACTTTTTCTCTGGTATTTTACAAAATGAAGCAGTTTCAGCAGGCTCCCAGCACAAAAAGTACCTTGTATTCCTGTGTTCCCGGAGTGAGAGTGTTGATCTTTGAGCCCAACTGAACAAACATCTCCGTGATGGCCCCAATTCTGTCATGAAGAGCTCTATATTCATCGTACTCAGCACAAAAGTCATCGTGGTACTGTTGCCGCTGCTCCAGTGTTGTTACAGTGCTGTATTTTCTGAAAAGCAAAAGGAAACGCGTCTTAAATCTCTGGAAACCGAGTATGTACCGAATCCATCCACTAGATGGCTCTGCAAGAATTAGATCAGAGCATGGTGTGTTGAGCAGATGTATAAATGTAGGACATAAGATCTTTTGTTTTGTGAGTTATTCTCAGTGAAGCTTTGTGACACCTTATTTATATAATCTTCCTCTGTTTATGTGAATGGGCTGAAGCAGAACCGAACTGTTAAGGGAAACTTTGGTTTTTCCTTCAAGCAGTAGGTTAAAACTGAAATTCCAAACTATGCTGTAAAACGTTGCTTCAACAACTGATGTAAAGAAAGTTGGCTATGTTTTACTCATTAAAAAAAAGGTTGATATAAAACATTTTTTTAAAACCTTACATGAAATAGTCCGGCAGTTCTTCAGTTGAGCCTCGGTTAACAGGTGTTTTGTCTCGCTCGTGGTCTGTAGCTGTTTAAAATACACATTCAGGAGAAAGATTAATTTCAGTATGTTAATGGAAATCTGGCAACAAGTCTGTCATATCAAGAGAAATTATTTAATGGCGTCTCTGATAACCGATCCAATCCAAGGCGAGCAGTTACGTCAACAAAGCAAAGCAGGAGGTAAATCTGCCTGCTGACAAGCTCGGCCATAGGTCACCCAGCTGTTACACAGTCAATCATCAACAGACAACAGAGTAACTGTTCTTACTGCTGTCTTAGATCAAATTCTATAAAATGCCCCTCTTTTAATTCTACAAAAAACAAGCAAAAAAAAACAACATAATTCAGTCATGGAAAGTTTAATATTTCTTTAAACGGCCTTCTTGCACAACCTTGTGCTTATCTTAACAGCAAAACAGAATAAATCATGACCTGATAAAACTTTGGCATTCACCTTTAACATTTTCTTGGTTCTGCTTCAGGTCTGGACTAGTCTCAATCCAGTCTGGTTTTAAGCGATCTCGCTCCTTGTCTTTGTGTTTCTTGGACCTTTTCTTTTTGTGCTGGCCATTGGCGAGCTGCTGTTCAGTGCATATAGAGGTGCCATTGTGTCGAGGCTTGGGACTGGGTAAAGTGGGAGCCGGGTCTGTCTTCTCTAGTTTGGAAATGGCACACGGCATGCTGAGCTTGTGTGGCGAATACAAACCAACTGGGTTTCCCTGAAGATGATTATTGGTTATGTCGAACTCTGTTTTTGTCGCCGCACAAGAGTTTCCATGACTGGAGGAGTTACGAGCCCCATTGGTACCACAGTCTGCATGAGAGGGCGACTGCAGGGGCAGACAGTGTTCCGACAGCCTTTGTTTTTTTGGGGTTTGGATGTTGGAAGTGTCCAAAACTAGTGACCGTTTCTAGAACAAAAGAGAAAGAAAACAAATTAAATATTACTAGAAAATTTCAAAGAGGGTTTTTATAGTTTTGTGGATAAATTTGTCATTCTTCAGATAGTGTTGAATTCACTTTAGGGAATGGACATACCATTCAAAAATAGCAATACTAAGCTTAGAAAAAATACTGAATAAAGTATACTATGAGAAAAGTTCACGTCAAATAAGCAGAGGTAAATTCACTTTAGATGATTGACTTTAATGTCTGTATGTCCAAAACAATAATGTCTGAGGCATATTGGTTGTTTTGCTTTTAATCACCATTCCCTAATGGACCAATTTTATTGTTTTTTTTAGATTGTTTTGATATTCCAATTAGAAACCTACTTATTAAGCAGTTTTTAGGACAGAAATTTATACATTGCTGTAAAAATAATATGCAAATAAGTGAATATTACTAAACAAAAGCAGGTTTAAAGCATTTGAATTACTTCTGGAGTTTTTTGTTTGTTTTTTAAAATTTGATCAAACTCTATCACTTATCTATCCATTTCCTGGTACTGGGAAATAACTAACCCTGTAATTTTATTTCCCACAATATAATTCCAGTAAGAGGTATTTAAATTATTTTTGTTAATGCATTTTGTTTGTACATTGAATTAAGAGGGTAATGCCTCATTTTTAGTACTAAGAAAATTAGGAAATAAAAACAAGACAAATCTTACAACATGAACATTTACCACTGAGAGATTTTTGGCAGGACTGAGCCGTGAGGGAGAATCCCCAAGAGTTTTGTGCAATGAATGGTTGGACTGGGGACTCCTTGATTGGTTGATGTGCAGTGGCTGAAGTTTCCTGTGAAGACATTTAGAACACAGTACTTTACTTAGACTAACTTTAAAGTAAATGGCCCATAAAGCCAAACAGAAAGAACACAGTATTGCAGATTTTTGTGCAATGGGACAAAAATAGCAATTACAGCTAGGAAAAGCTAGAGGTGGAAGTCTTTCCACAGAAGAAATAACTACAGAATTGATGCAACTGTGTTTTTGTAAAATAACACACAGGAGTTGTCCACAGAGACTAAACAGACAGACTCGTATGAGAAACAATAGCTGCATATTTAACCTCTTTATGGCCAAAGCCTTTTTTTTCTGGTAATCTGCTTCCTACAGCTCCTTCCTTGAACAGATGCCGTTACTAAAGGTCACTTGCTCCAGTGAATACTTGCCCTCTCATTAATAGTGACAGTAATAATGGAGTTCCTAGCGACTAAGTAGCAATAACCAACAGTTCTTAGAATGCTTTGAAGAAGTAACCTATCAGATAAGCTCACTACAGACAAGATGCTCCAAGTTTTTTTCAAATCAGCTTAATTGTTTTTGGCAAAACATTTGAATGAATACAACTGCAAAGCTTTTACACTCAGCAGGAGTGCTGCAAGATTCTGGTAGGAGTTGTGCTTTTTCCAAAATGGCACTGGAGCACATGGCTTCCATGTTTTTTGGCAGGCACTTAAAGATCACTCCTTAACTGCTTAGCCTCGCAAGTCTTGCCACTTGGCAACACAATGCATGAAAAATTTTCCATTGCTTTGATGCCTCGATTAAAAGATTCTTCCAAGCAAAGGCGTTGTCATTTAGAAAATAAAAACATAAAATATCAAAGCAGACTGACATCAATAGTGGTCGGCACAACAACTCAATAAGTGATGGTCATATTAGACTGTTTCTGCTTGATCTACACAAGAGGCTAAACAAGTTTTATAGTGCATTAAAAGTAAAGCCATATTTGCTGTTGAACACTGTCTCACACCTTTATGCTAAGCTAAACATTAAAGATGAAAGTGAAAATATTTACAATTACACTGTGAATAATAATAATAATAATAATAATAATAATAATACAAATTTAAATATTGTCTTGTCTTTTCCTAAATTTTCATATTTGGCCTAAATGAATTCCCACCTGATGAGAAGCCTGTGGATAAGTTGCTTTTCCTCTTCCAGATATCCAGGCCAGTCCCTTTGGACATGTTTGTAAAGCTCATCCTTCAGAGAGTAGCTGCTATCCTTAGGATTCAGCTTACCAACCTGGAAAAACCAACATTCCCGTTATAGGACAGAAAGCAGTGTAGCAGAGAACAAGCCTAGCTATACTTGTAGCCTCTGGCACAGCAGTGTTGCACTATTTTTATCATTTGTATACAATCCTCACTAATACAAACAAACCCAAAGCAACCAACAGTTTCTGTGATTACTTGGATCCCAGCCAGTGTCATCCCAACCCTTCTGTCAAAAACACTATCTTCTCATCCAAAGATAATTAAAGCACAGCCCTAATTACAGTTACCACTGCCTGCACAGTCTCCAATTGATGATTGCATTGGGACACTCACACAATGTGAACACAGGAAATACGCCTGAAATAGACCTAATGGTATCGGATTTATTTTTATTTGCACAATTGATGACCAGGCATAGGAAGATTTATACAATTCTTAAATATAATGTTTAGTTTTTCAGTGTTATACCAGACCTCAAAGGCAGTACATTTTTTATTATTATTTCTAATCGCAATATGTTATTCCACCAGTCTCCTACCTCCTCTAGTACAGAGGTCAGATCGGCCTTGTCCTTTGGGCTGGCCTTCTCCCTCTCTAGCCATAGTAGCATATCAGGCTTCCTGTAGGGCTTTAGGGCCAGGAGATGAATGATGCGATCCCTTAAGGGCCGATGTGCCACCGGGCTGGGGAGCAGGGGCCTCTTGTTGCTGGGGGAGTGCTTGTTGTTGCTGTCAGAGCTGGAGACCAGGCCTTGTTTCCTTTGCACCTTCACACACTTACCTATTAATAAAGTAAATAAAGAGTTTTTAAAGAGATCAAGAGTTAGTGGGTATTATACCAATAATCTCAAGTTGTTTATTTCAGCTAAATACTGCGCTCAACTAAAGAGAAACATGCTTTCAACTCATCTGATAACTCAGGCAATGAAAGTATCCTGAGAAAACAAGGCTCTCATATCATTCACAATCCTGTCCTAAGGGTAGATATACAAATCATGCCCCAATTTTCAAAGTCAAGCCCACACGACAGGAAGACAATACATTTTATCTCTTCCGTTTTAATGGAATCAGCTTTGTGCAGGTTCAACAGATAAGACTGAATTTACATGCCAGTCTGAAAAGTAGTTTACATGCAGATACACAGAGCTCAATGCCAAGCTCATGGATTTTCTTTTTGTATGTGAGTGGAAGCTGCACCAGCGTAATGATGAGATAGTAGAATGGGCTTCTCCTAAGTAAACAGGTGGGGTGGGGAAAATAAAGTAATTAACTCAAAGAAGGTTTTCGTCATGTTACAGACCTAATTCAAATGGACCCAGGTCACTTCTTGTGGATGTTTGCAGACTGTAATCTCATTACAATCCTAAGCCATACATTGGTTTGATGGTTATTAAAGGTCAAAGACTAACACTGTGTGCCAACACTGTGTGCCAACAGAGAGAGCTTAGTTGATACTTGACTTTGTTATTTATATATCCTGTAGGTGTTATTGTCTCAAACATTGTCACAAATATACAGGGTCGTGCAAAAGCATTTGTGCTCCTGGACCTTAATTTTTTTACTTTATAACTGAAAATGTTCTTGTTTTCTAAGTCAGCTAATTAAATTCATAAAAAGCATCCACTACTTCATTTAAGTTCAGTGTAAAGTACAGCTGTGTGATGGTTTGTTATAAACATTGGTGAACAAACAGCATCACGAAGACCAATACCACAAAAGAAACATGAACTTTTTTTAAAATTATGTGTTACTCCATGTTGGTTAATGACATAAAATCCCTATAAATGACATTAAAGTTTTTGGTTATAATGCAAGATATGCTCAAACACTCCAGGATGTATGAATACTTTTGCAAGGTGCTGCTCAAAGTTGAAGATTTCTAAGAGACAGTATGGTTAAGTATGGTTAACCCTTACCTTTAGACCAAATAATAGAGCTATTCAGCTCTAAAACAACCTGCAGTGCAACATTTCAAACAAGCAGCAACTAGAGACTTTCCTTCAGAGTTTTAAACTAGAACTGCTCGAGGGACATATTTGTGTTAGAATTGTTTGTTCTGCTTTGAAACTTTATCATACTGTGGAAGATTTTCTGAGAACTAGGCAAACAACAAGCTTAGCATCTGTTAGCCATGTGGTGATATTACTGGGGATAGCGTTCAATGTTTTGTTTTTTGTTTTCAAAACTTGTTTTAACACCAGGTGCTTATAATGTCTTTAACTTAGTCGCTTGGTCTTCTTTTCCAAGCATTAAAATCACACAGTATTATCTTAATAGTTGACTCTTTTTTTCTGCAGCATATAATTGTGACGTAGTGTACAGGCATTTTTTCTGAGAAGTATAGCATTACTGTACCATAAAAAGACAGAATGTGACCACAAAACAACTGTGCACTCTGCCATGTGGCTCATACTGAGAGCCATAACCATTTACATGAATCTCCCGATGTGCAGGAGAAGACATGTTTGAGTAAAATGGGAAACCATATTCCTGCCTGATTCTCAGTAGGAAGTTTTGAAATTTGCCCCATCATTTATTAAGTAAATTCAGCTATTAGAAATTTGCAACAGCTAGACACAGATTCAACACCTTTAATTGTTAAACAAAAACAATTAACTTTCAATAAGTGCAATTACTTTAAAAGCCTTTAAAAGCCTTCTGAGGTGCCCATCATTTCAGTAGATTTTTTTTTTTATCAACAAAATTGAGTTGGAAATTGGTAAAATGCCAGAATAAATTGGACTGGCTATAGATTTCAGACAAATATCTAGCTAGATTTTTCATGCACATTATTAATTTGCATAAATAATTGTAAACACACCTTTTCGAGCAAGTATGAGATTTCTGTCGCTTAAAATGAATATTATTGGCAAGCGAAATTGCTGACAAGGAATGACTTTGAAGCAGTAATATGTTTCAAGTTATCTGTATTAACTAAAATATGCTTTAAAAGGATGACTCTAACTATCTGAAGCCAGGTCTTTAAATAGAATGACAAATAATCATCCAATGCAAACATGATAACATTATAAATCTTCATAAAATTACAAGCACATAAATGTACTAAAATAGTCTTGAGATTATTAGTCATCTTTAGACCATAAAATTCAGTCATTAGAGTGATTCTGAATTTGTACTAAATGAAGACCTGAAGACAATTATCTTCTACTGGTAAGATATTACCTGCTTAATACAGTTTAATAGATCCTCACTTCAAAATATAACAAGTCTGAACTACCCTTTTAGAGTTGGAACATGTAAGAGAACTTTGAGACTCTTAACTCCAAAACTTACTTGGTCCTGGCTTGATCTCAATTGCTGTGCGGCTCCAGATGTCCTTCTCCACCTGTGACATGCGCTCGCGTGTGGTCTGGTAAGAGTCGTCTGTGGCACAAACAGTGATCTTGTCTTGAATGCTCCCCTGACTCTCCAAGTGATCCCTGCCCTCCCTGTACATAGAAAAAAAAAAGAAAGTTGAGTCCTGCATTACATTTGTCGAAAGCAGCAAAAGAAATTCTGTGCCCATATATTTGGTAGTATTTTATTTTAACAATTAAATCCAATAACAGAATTCTTGGACTGCTTCAGTGCATACTGACTTCTTGTGAAACACAACAAGTTCTATAAACCACATGAAGCAAATTGACCTCTTTTGACCTCTCAAGCAAGGGGTTCTAATTTCTGGAGGCTAAAGACTGGTGCTGTTGTAATCTCTGAAGAAGTCCATTGACTCCGTGAAGCCACAAATGCTGCTTCTCTGTTGTCAATGGTCACACCTTTGAGGTCCCATGTGGCCTGACAGCCCTCAGGTTATTATTAAAGCTGAATGTGCCCCGGCAGGCGTTTTGTCCATTGTTGTGAGGTTGAAGAGAGAGGCCAGTGTTTGATCAAGCCCCATGGTTGCAGCCTGACACCACATTTACTTTAAATTCCATTTGTGGTCGACAGTGGAAAAAGTTCTGTGTGCTGCTCACCCTGAGATAAACTGGTGAATGCAGTCAAAGCTGGACTGAGGCTTGTCTTTGCTGTCACTGGAAAGGTAAAATGAGAAGACTCTGAATCCATCTGGAGATTCAGTGGTCGGTGCTGGGATCTTTATGTACTGCCAAAGATAAAAACAGAAGAAATATGAGTGTGAAACTTTTAGGGAGATTTTAAATGCTAGAACATCTTTGCAGTCCCTTGTAAAACTATTTAATTTCCATGAACATTGTAATGCTTCATTGTAAATGACAGTGATTTTTTTTTAATTTTACTTTATTTTATTTTTGTGCGTGATTTTATGTGACAGATGTACACAAAGCAATGTTTTATTGAGGAGACAAAGGAAAAGTTTTAACATTTCTGTTTTGCCCATCCTTTTATTTAATATAGCTCAAGTTTAACATGGAAAAAGAGTGCATGTTTGAATTGAAATGTTCAACATCTGGACTTTGACTAGGCCATTTGAATACATGTATGTGCTTTAATTTAAACCATTCCACTTTTATCTGGATTAGTTTTCCATCCATTTGTAAAATCAGTTAAAAAGCATTTATTATTTTCCTCTAACTTTATACATTTTCATTGTAGTAGCCTATCACATAAAATCCAAATATTATTCATAAACCTTTGCGTCGGAAATGTGATTCAATGTAAATGTATATGCATATTTTTTCAATGTACTACATATTAGATGAAAGACTAATCATTACACTGGCTGTGCAAACCGTAACACTGAGGTAATATTTAACCTTTGGCAGTTTTTTGAGGTCGCTGACAGGATTGCATTTATCTGCTGCCATTGCTATTTTGAGCAGCACGTTATGTAATTGGATTATTTTACTTCTCCTAAACACAGCCTGAACAAATTCGGTGTAATTTCACAAATGCTGTACAGACAAAAACAACAAAAAATCTTTTTTTTTTTTTTTTTTTTTTTCAGGACAGTCGCTGATTTGTTATGCTGCTCCATTCAATAAATGTGACCTAAATAATCCGCCACGCTGGCCAGTCATTAGGGCTGTAAGGCGCCTCCCAGGTTAGAGAAGATGACCTGTAGCCAGTCATAAAGAGATCCAGTATGATCGACACAACGTAACATAGAACAAAAGTGACAACTCTTTGAACAGGTTCTAGCTTCTTGTGTAAGAGTCTGTCCACTGCTTCTTCTCAGCAAACAAGCCAATGGCATAAAGTCTATCTCCGTTAGAAATCTGTTACATAAAATGACCCAAAAACCCATTTCCACTAAAAGGATAGTTGAACATAGAAAGTCATTAACCTCCAGGTAACGTCCTTTAAAACCTTGTCGGGTAGTTACTTCCCTGTGCATTCCCTGAAGCCGTATCTCAGTTTGTCAGTTTGAAAATGGGCAGTTTACAACTTCTGTCAATAAAATGTCCTAGATTCAGGTATGGCTTCTTTTTTTTTTTAATCTTCAATTCTATTTATGAAAAAACTTCAACCAAACCCTGAATTTGTTTAATTGAAACTGCTTCTTTAGCCACACCCCATGAGTGATTGATTACCAGTCTTGTGGCTGACAGCACACTGCTCCCAGCAGATGTGACAGGCAGGACTTTAGCTGTCACAAATGCCCAGTCATGCAGCAAAGCCATAAGCATTTTTTTCTTTGCAACATGAAGCCAATGAACAGCATGTCTCCTCGACACCCCTCCTCCTCTTCTACAACCCAAAGCATGGCATTCACCCTACCCCCATCCTCCTCTAGCTTCCCCTCATGTGCACAAGTCCACCCGAGTCAATACAACACGCAAAGCGGGCTGCCAGGCTGAGGACACTTGAGACACAGCTGACCATTAATTTTGACCCATTTATGTCTGGCTGTTAACAGGATGCGGTTAAACACAATGCACTAACTAGGAATCATCGGCCAAAACAAGCAAAAAATATGAGCAGGGACAACAGGGGAGTCAAGCCTCCAGGATCTTTCACAAAAAGAGCCACAAATAAAGAGTTTCCTAATAACACAGGTTCAACAGTGATTCTCTTCTTTGTTTGATTTGATAAATGCAAGATTTAATCTGAACAATAGGTCTCTGATAAGATGAAATGTTTAGCATTGTAATAAAGCCACCACGTCTCCTCTTTCAGTTGATGGCAGCAGTACGAGTTCCCCTGCAGCCATGCATTAGATCTGCCTGTCACCCCGGTCCATGCCACCGTACACACTTCACATTCTAATTCTAATCAATGTCACTCGGGTCAGACTGTTCAGAGGTCACCCCCACTTTATTCACAGCTTCCTTCCCAAGCTTCATAACCATATGTCATTTAACCCATTAGTTCCCAGCAGTTCCCGATGCTCACAAGCAGACCCGTTACGGGTAATCACGGGATCACAAGCGCATCCCTAAAGTGCTATGAATCCACAGTGAGGCCAGTCAGAGAAGTCTCTGTTCCTATGAACCATAAGTCATGAAGTAATTGCTTGATCTATTGGATTGTAGCCAGATGACTTAGAACAGTGTCTTAAAATAATAATAATAAAAAAAAACATGGTCATGATTGGAACAAACATAGAAAAGTGTATTTCTACTCCACTATATATTACTATAAGTCTATCTCTTTTGAATTGAATTGCTAGAGTTGTTTCAAGATGAAAGGTTCCTAATGAAACTTAGTTCAACTTTCCCTTGAGGACTTCTATCCTAGTCAACAAACCGAAGTCGTCTGTATATTGCAAGTAAGGGGCTGATTGCTGATGGCACCACAGAATGCCACGTCTAAAAGAAAATCTAAACAGTTTGTTCAACTCCTGTGATTTCTTTTGTTCAATCAAAACCTAAAGGTATCCAAATACTTACTGATTAGATAAAAAGATTGGTTGGATTCAGTTATCACTATTCCTCCTGATTTACTTTGGATCTTGTGATGAGTAATATGATTTCACTAACAACTGGTGGTGCTGAGATGCGTTCAGTTTTGTGGTATTGGTTTTTTATTCACATTTCATTTTAGTGAAAGTCCCTTCACATATTCACAAATGTGATTTACTATGTTCTCTCGTCTGTTTATATAACAATAAAAAGAAGTCTAACAGATAATACATAATCTTCAATGTTTCATTACTTCAGCAACATCAAGGAATAACTACTACTTCTCTTTTTCAAATAAAAGGGATAATATCTAATTCATTTTTGTTTATGTTTATATTTTTATACCACTGAGCAGCAAAACCTTATTTCTATTCAGAGTCCATATAATCATACGGCATAAGTCTATATATTAAGAATCCTTATTGACCCATGCCTAATCTTTGTTGCACAAAAAATGGTTTCTTCAAAGAAAGAGCAACAAAAAGAAGTCTCACTGCTCATAGAAAATTTTGAGCCTTTTAGTGAAACTTGAATGGTCTTTGACAGATTCCAATAGATATTATTTTGGTTTATTACACTTCACACTTCCATGGTGTGTGAACGGTGATCAATAGAATTGATTCTCACAAGACAACAAAAAGGTATATAAGTTAACAGAAAACTGTTTTTCTAGAAGTTATATCAGTATCATGATTTAAGTTGCTTTCTTTGACTGTCATTAGATAACATATCTATGACTATAACGCTCTGGAGTATAGTATACTTTAAACAAGTAAAGTGAACACTGCAAAAAATGCTGTGGTGTCACCAACTTGAAAAATTACAACAATCTCAATACTCATCATCAATGCCAAGGTATCTCACCACCCATCCATTAACACTGACTATTGACTATGTTAGATGAAAACATGCTTGTTTGCCTGTGAGTCAAGTAGAAGGTGAAGATTTGCAGAACTACACAGTTATGGGCATTTCCATGTGGAACTTTGGCCAGATTTCCCCAAGGCTGTCTGTGTTTTTGTGTGCTGTCTTTTTGTTTTTCAGCAAGGAAAGCCTCATAGTGTCCAGGTCACATGCAGGGTTGAGGTCAAACATCTAGCTTATGGCTGAGGCTAAATGTCAGCTCAGAGGCCAGTGTCAGTCAGACTCTGGAAAAGCCATATCAAGTCATCAATGGATAAATAACCGCATGAAAAACTGGTCAAAAACAAAGCACAGACAACATTTTTATCAAGTTAACAAAGCTTCACATGCAGCTAATAAGTTGCTGCTAAAAGCTGAAAGGGAAATGGAACTCTAACACTCCCAGGTCAAGAACTAGAGAAACGTGTGCTTACATGCCATGCAAAGAGCTCTGGTTACACAGTTCTACATAACTGCATGTGATTCTTGTAATACATTGTCCACACATTGGGTTGTATTCAAGTTGTTAGGTGCTGTACTGCATTCACATTAAAAACAAGACAATCTACCCTAAAACTAAAATGATTACCAATATATTCTTTTACTTTAGATTTTATAGATAAAGACATCAGAATTCTTAATTTGAAAGTTGTCAGTGCAAAGAGCTCTTGCAACATATTACCTTTATTGGTTTAGTTGCTGGTGCTAAAGCGAAACAATGTTTGTAAAAGTTATGATTTTGAAACACTTAGATTTTTTTTTTTGCTCTTTTAAAAATCTGATTTTTGAAATGTCACTACACTGCAGTGACTTTTTAGCTGTGTCTGTTCACAAAATTTCTCACCCAGAGGAAGTCTCTCAGTCTTTTCCATTTGCTGTCAACATGACTGGGAGACAGCACAGTAAGAAAATATTTCAAACTTCTTTTGGCCCTCAGTCAGTGTTCTGACTGAGGGCCAGTCAGTGTTCTGGGCCAGTGGACATATGATTCACTGCTTCATTTTCTTATCTTTGGGGCAGCTGTGGGTAAGTGGTAGTCCAAAACTTTGGTTCGGTTCCAGTTTGCTCTTGCCAAACGTTGACGTGCTCCTGGGCAAGACACTTAACTCCAAGTTGCCCACCAATCTGCACATTGGTGTATGAGTTCACACGTGTTTGTAAGTGTGACTGGATGAATGTGGCTTTAGAATAAAATGCTTTGAGTCATCAGTGCTTCTAGACAAGTGCCACATACATTCAGTCCAATGACCATCACTTCAAAAATCTAAATATTTAGACTGGTAAAACTTGGACTGGATACTTTAACACTGACGAAATACTCTTTTAAACATAGTTTGTGATCTGTGAAACCTCTACTAAATGTTATTTCAAGCCTGCTTGTTTTGTCTTAGGGCCACATTAGAAGAGAGTTTTACTGAAAACCTGCAGTTTTTGGAGAACTAAAACTTTAATTACAGATTTTTAACAAAACAGTTTGAAGCTTTGTTCAACTGTTTTCCATTTCCATTACTTATTTTTTTAGAAAGTACTTTTAATCTCCTGTCTAATAAAGCAAATATTGTGTATCGCAGTGACGTGCGGTGAGGTGCAAAGCTGGTGAGGCACTGACTTAATCATAATCAGATATACAAATGTAGACAACCTGCATGTTATTGTGTACATCAGGAAATTTAACGCATGCGGATAACACTGGAGGGCAAAAAGACAATTATTTTACATGGCATCCACAGCCGTGCTGCCATGGTAGAATAATTCCATTAACTCAATGAAACTTGGAAATGCAGGTATTATTAACTTCGTGCAGTGCTCCACAGCAAAGGGGAAAACCATTGAAGTACAACTCAAAACCACGTCTTTCTGGCTCTCTGCATTGACCAGGCTACAGACTTGTTGCCATAGCAACTGACAAAACCCCTAAAAAACACCACTCAATTATTTCCCACACAAAGAGCAGAACATTCAGTCTGTTGCATTAGAATGGTTTTAGGCTTAATGTTTATTTTGCGATAATTAATAAGTGATTGCTGTGGTACGAGGAGAAAACTATAAATATATCGCTGCATTTTACTGTTTGGCTAGCTCTCTGCATCTGTCTCTTGCTCTGCAGTTGTGGAGTCACAATGTTTGGGATCATGAGTGCCCCCTGCCATGAGGCAAGAGAACTGCCTGCTTCACTTCCAATCTGTTCTCTGCCCTTTATGATCGCTCCTCAGCACACGAATGCAAAAAAACACAGTACATAATGCAAGATCAGTTCATACATTAAATGTTTTTAGCCATTGTATTGGCGATGTACAGACAAGAGGAGCATGCTCTCATTGAATGCTAGCTAGTGCAGTTACCGGGCATTTGAATGGGAAAATACAAAAATTCAGCGATTTTGAAGGAATAAGGGGAATCAAAATTGGCTAAGCTAAGTAAAAAAATAAATAGTTTACAGTATAAACCACAAGATGAAAGTAGCAATATAAATTATTTTATCATTATATTTTTCACTTGCCTCCCCTGACCACATATCACCAGTTTATTGTGTTACATCCCTAACTGCCTTAGAATAAAAGCAAATTAATTATTTTACCTATGCATTACAAGTTTCCAATTATGATCCCTGAGACATTAAGTCTGATAATCATTACTCTGAGGAAAACTTAAGTCCATTTTATTCTAATCAGAGCATCCTGATAACTTGTGTCAGTTCAATAAAATTTATCAGGTCATTATTAGTCACAGTGAGACTCATGCACAGTAAATCCCCTCAGCATAAGGGGAAGAATTACTGGTAGCTGTTAGACAGTTACAGTTAAAGCTACCAGATGACGACCCGTTTTCAGTGCACCCCCCAGCTCTCCCAAACAGAGCACAGCCTAATACAATAACTGCTTCTGTGGCTCCAGTCCAACCACATCTGCTAATCCAGGCCCTGTGTGTTTGGAGATGTCAAATACTTTCAAGCTGTTATAAGGTGTGAACTGGACTGGAACAGAAAACTGGCAGGGGGGCTCAGCAGTTGAACAAGGACAAGGGCTAGTATTTTGTTGTTGTTGTAAAAGTTCTGTGACTTTAGGAGCAGGTCAGACTGTTTGTCTTGAGGAAAAAATAACATACATAACAGTAAGACTTGGCCTGCCCTTTGCTTTGTTAAAATAAAGCCAAGTATCTGCAGGGAAAGGTCAAAAATGAGAGTTTATCACTGTCTCTCTTTTCTTTGGAGCTGAAGGCAAGAATGAAACTTCTAGTGTTTGGCAGAGCTGAGATGAGATGAGAACTGCTGCCTCGATATGTGATTTTCTCTAAAGTCTTTTCCTCCTGCTCCTGCCTGTACTGACACTAGTTACTATTGTCTTTTCATCTGAGCCTACTCAACCAAAGCTGCTCTGTGAGCTGCCAGTCTTTTGTTCTAGCTTTTCCCCCACAAAGCTGAGTGCAATGGCCTGTCGGGCGGCCTGGATTATTCATGAACGGCAGGGACGTGTGGCTGTGTCTTGCTTGGTGGTAAAAGGAGGGATTGGGGTGGATTGGGGGCTTGGGCATGTGCATGGAAAAGATGGGGGTGGTCTCAGTCACTAAGTGGAGCCAGTGCATGAGGGATGGCTCTAAATAGTTCCTCTTCTAGGAATGTGCAGCTCAGTGAAGAGAGGAGGGACTTGATTTTGGCATTACTATTATCACTAAAATGATGGATGCTGCCATCCATCATTCAGTGGGGAAGTTTGATTTTTACCACCAGAGGAAAACATTTTGCTATCTTTAGTGACACTTACAGTCATGATAGAGTGGCAATGTTTATAAAAATAAATTAGTAAGTTTTAAGGACTAAACCTTGCCGGCAACACAGCTAAAAACAAACACGTTTCAAACCCTTTGCAGCCTGTTTTTAGTGAGCATCGAATGATGCTGTAGTGATGTTTGAGGGTCTCCTCACTGAGGGGGGTTGGTAGATACAGGAAAAAGAGGCAGAGGGGGGTGGCTGGGGCTGATGCGAATTAGTGCAGCGATATGGGGATGGGCAACTGTCGAGTAACCCCCAAGGTACTGCATGTTGTGCCAAGCAGAATCAGTCTTTTTCCACAAAGCTGGGCCTAATCTGTCAACCTCAACAAATGCTTGCAGTCTCCCTGCACTTGACACTGCCATTCCTCCTCAAAGTGCCAGGAGTTTTATCAGAAATAAGTGTTTTTTTTATATTGATATAATTATTAATATGTTTTTAATTATTAGTTAGTAGTTTCATAAAATTATCTTTGAATGATTAAGACTGAACACCAAAGGTGGTGTAAAAGATTTGGGTTAGTGTAAAAACTACACAAAGCCTATTGGATGGAAATATGATTATGTAACTCTACTCAATACCTACTGGCTTATAGCTATTTTGTGTTAATTAGAGGTAAGTTGTTTTTTTTGTTGTTTTTTTTTCAGATTCAACTATCCTCAACATAAAACCAAGATTAGTCTTCAGTTGAATAAATTAGAATTAAATTGTGAGATGCAAGTATTTTTGAAATATGTATCTTTACTAACAGAAATATTCTGAGTTATTTAGTGTAAATGGATGAATGTGTGAATTGATTCAGAAATTAATCAGACCTCATTTCACAAATTGGTTTCCCTTGCTGGGGCTTTGCTGTTATAGAGTGTTACCACCTGTTCCACTGTTAACTCATGATTCCTTTCTATGTTTCTTTTCTGATGATTTAGTTATCTATTTGACCACAATAATCATGTCAGATGCTCTGCATGTTATTGCTTTGCACCGTATTGTCCCAAGCGATAAAGATGAGTCAAGAAAGACTATCTTTTTAAACAATTACCAGTCTTTCAAAGAAACAAAGGAAGCAAGCTCACAGTGAGTTCAGATCCTTCATGACAGACCAGCTAAAGAGACTTAAAAGCATGACGTGTCAGGCGAAGATGGCATTTTCTCCAAACAAACCACAAAAGTTTTGGAGACGTGAATGAAATCAAGATGCTTAAGATGTTTTAACTGCATACACAAACCTACGCTTAGCTAAACTATATGCAGCATATCAACACACAAGGACATTTTACTAAATGTCAAGTGCAGTCACAGACTGTTGACAATTTAGGCCTTGCTCTGGTGCCACAGGACCTTGACTTTAAATGCGGGGCCATCTTGTTGAAATGCACAGATTTTCCAGAGATGAGACCGAGACAGCAAAAGTGCAAAGAACAAACACTTTTAATATCACTTGCAAGTGGAGAACGACACAGATAAAACTCTAGGTGTGATCTGGGGAGGTTGAAACAATCACAGAATCACATACAGTTCCTTGGCGCACAGGAAGTGGGAGTCTTTTCAAATGCCAATTACTAAATTAGGACACATAACACGAAAAGGGGTACTCTGAACCAAATAGACAGCCCTGAGGGGGAGGTGTCCTTTACCTAACTTCCTCCAAAGCTACACAGATAAGTTGAGAATCTCTATCCGTTCCCATAGTGGGGGCGCGCTAACTATTTGTTATCTCTTCCCTTGCAGGCGGCTGGCCTTGGTCCTCCCTTTTACCTACATAAAGAAGAACTGTTCTTATGAGATTATAAAGAAAAACTGTTCTTATGAGACTATGAGTTACCAGGTGCAACTGGCTAGGAGCGAGAAGTAGAACAACAACTTATACAACTCAGAATATTTTATACATGTCCAGATGTAACCTTAAATATTGTAGATAATTAATTTTGTTCCACAATTCTGTCAAGACAGTTGAAGCTGGTCATAAATTGGCCTGAAGAATAACGGAAATCCTACAACAGTGCGTGGGGGGGAAAGGCTTAGGTTGTGGCCATTGCTGAGTTCGCTTTATAGATCTTAAAAGCGGCAAAAATGTCTTTGTGACTGATAATGTCACAAAGCAGAAAATTTTATATATTTTTTTAAGTTCTTCTATTAACTGGTGAATAAAAGATGTAGCATCATTATCAATATGTTCCTGCACTGTGGCCTAGTTAAAAAAAAAAGTTAGTGTAATATACTGCAATACATCCATTGCCACTGTCTAGTTTTAAGATCTGCTAAAAAATATATTTTTTACTCATCGATGTAGTGTAAGAAAATATTAGCACTACCCCTATTCTCTTGAAAAGTCCTCTTTAGCAGCAGGACTCCCATAAGACTTGATCCTAAAATATACTGTGTGATCAAAAAAATAATAAAAAAAAGAAAAACTCCAGAGACCCTTAGGCAAAGAAAGAATGCGGACAATTTGTCTTGCTTAACACATCTGGCTCAATAGAAAGGCGTGTGCCCTTTCAGAAACACGTGGGACAGCTCTCCCTCTCGCTGCTATGCTACTGGGAGAGAACGACCATCAAACCGCATTCCAGTTATTGTTATTCTAATTAGTGTCCAGAAAAAAAAAAAGTGGTGTGCATGCACACGTACACACTCACACAGAGCAAAAGCTTATTTTTGGTCGAGCACGAGGCGAAGTGGGGGTAGAGTCAGAGCAGCCAAGTGTGAGATAGAAGCCCTGATGTCTCCCAAGGATTCAGCCAAGACACGGGGTGAAATGGCACAATAATCAACAGGGCCTGCCGAAAGGAGCCCAGGGGAAGCTCTGCCTTCACACACAGTCGTCATGAGAATAGAGGACCTCCACATTCCCCTCATCCTCACACAGGCTGCCTTTATGTGACAGCTGTGCACATAAAAGGAGGCAGGGCTATAAACCAAAACAACTACCCTGGCTACTGTAATTCAACATTTGTCAGGTGAGAGTGAAATTAAACTGCCGTAACACCTGACAGAGCAAAACATATTTATCTCTACTTTAATGTCTATGTTTACTAGCAACACAATATACCCACAAATTGTTTTCCTGATGCTACAGTATACAATCTAAAATTGCTGTCTAGTGTATTGTGCACAGTGCAAACTCGGTTCAACAGAACAGAATGAGTCAATCAAAAAAATGAAGACTGATTGAAAATTAAGTTCACATGCCGGGTTGTGAAAAAGTATTTGGATTCTTAAATATATATATATATATTTGCTTTTGCTTGTTTGCAAGATTTACAAAACATTAAGGCGGGAAATACTTTTCCATTAACATGCATTGAACTGTATTGTTTTATATCGTTTTTATCTTTTTGCAACAAAATGGAAATCTATAACCACAGAGGCAGTTCTCCCAAAGGCCTCAAAAAAATAAGCACAAAGATGTGAAATTCCAGGCCATGAGAACTCAAACCAGTTCTCAATGCATTTCATAATCCCTCTGTGAATTCAAAGCAGAGTTTGCTGTGTATCTCTGGCCCATGTGCTGTTTATTGATCAGGATATGGGTTCACAGTTTTTATCATTGTTGAAGTGATGTCGTTTTCTTTTTATCATGTACAATAATATGTGTCAGTATAAAAAGTTGTATTCTGCTGTTATTTCAAAGTTACATATTCAGTTTGAATGTCAAATTCAAAGGTCTTATATACCATGCCTCACGTTGCATGATTACAAGCCTGGCAGGACTATTTCCAGTAGTAGGGCTAAATGCCGCAGAGACAGAGAAAAGCTGCCGAAAACCTCAGCTTGCTATTTCTTGATAGGCGCCCCGGCCCCCGGCACCGCTAAACCCTGGAGTGACGCCAGGACTGTGATTTGGGGAATTCTTATGGTTTCTGTGGCCACACAAGTGCCCCCTTTACAGGAAATTTGACATAAGCCAGCGAGGGCACGGATCAAAAAGTAGCAATTGTGGTTTTTACGATAAAACTCAACAGTTGGCAGTTGTCAGTGGACAAATGACCTATTGAACCTTATGCGAGTTCTGGGGGAAGGGGTGAGCTGTTGTAAAAGATTCAGCCAACAAACACACACCACAGGAAGTATTACATCTTTAATCCTGTAAACTTCCAATATAGAGAGACATACTGGATATTATCTTGGTGTGTTTCATGCTAGCCTGCCAAATTCACAAGCGTCCTCCCCCCAGTAACAGCTTAATCTGGGCTCCCCCCACACGAGCAATGACTGCATCTCATTCATTAATGGCCAATCGTTCAGTCCTGGGAATATTGTCGGAGGGGGAGGGAGCCCGTGCTTGAATTCTGCAAAGCAATTTGAATATGTAATGTGCTAGCCAAGATATAATCACCAATTTTTTTTCAGTGATTAAAGGAAACTTCAGTTGCAGTCACTTGACACTGCTTCACACTCTCACAAGCAGGTTAATCAGCAGGTGTTTTCACAGATATCTCACTGCAGTTCAACAAGCATGGTGAGTTTTTTTTTTTCCCCCAATTTAAAAAACATCCCACTACTTGCATGCAATTTGAATTTTTCAGGTCTTTCATGTCTTCATGCCAACAACAAGCATGGAGACTTGGGGACTCCCTAAGGTCTGCCAAATCCCCTAACCCCATTCCCCTCCCCAAAACAAAGCCTCCCCAGTTGCGTGCCTGACCCAGTAACCTGGCAGGCAGGGGGTGATAGCATACCCTGTCTTTGGACTTTTAGGGCCCCGTGTGAGTGCACAGGGCCAGTATTTGTGAACAGAGCAAAGTCACTTTCGTCAGTGGAATCAGCTCTTTAGTGATTAGAAAGGCCCCTGATAGACAGAGCGGATTGAGCTATTAAAATATACTAGCCTAACGAGCAGAGGTAGGGAGAGTCTGACCCTGTTAATCTGGCTGGATGTAGGCAACTTTCTTTTCAGGTGCTTCAAAGAAAGGTCCTCCTACTTTCTTTACCAAAGGATTTTTTTTCTCTCTCAAAGACTATCCACCAGGTGTCTGTTTAGACATGTTTAATGAAGGATACTTGACGCAACAAAGTATCATTGAGGAAATGAATCACACCTTTACCCTAGGCTGTGAGGTGAGCTGGTTTAACAGCGATCACATTATCATTCTGGCACAACAATAATGGCACCTCCATCATTCTCAACCTTTGGCGAAAAACAGACTTGCTTATGAACCTATGGAAGTGATAATTCGATATGAAATAATTAACAAGATGACAAAAAGAAACCTTCATAAATGTGCTCAAGAGGAAAACGAAAATATAATTCTTAGTTTCTGAAACATTACAGAAAATATGGAAAACATCTTACCCCCTGGCTTCCCTTGAAGCAAATTACTGGCTGGTTTGACAGTGAAGCCTGTAAAGAAGGGAAGAAAACATCCAATTTAAATTGTAAATCATGATCAACTCAAATCTACAAAGCTGATCAAATATTATAGGTAAAAATATGTAGCCATTATGCATGCCTCAATGTTTCTTGCTATAACCACCGTTCCACAGTAAGTGTAAAGGTTAAGAGTTTCTGGCTCTTATCTGAAGAGAAGCGGGTGTAATTAACTATTCTACTGCCACCAGAAGATTTTCATGTCACATTTGTTTCTGATTTTTGTGTTTTCGAATATTTTTTCTTTTCTTTTTAAACACACAATTCCAGTGGTCATTAGGTATAAAATAATAATGTGATTAAATATGCTTTTAAAACCAAAGGACAAAGCAAGTATCCTAGTTTTATCCCAGCCACCAGATGAATGTAACAACTCATGTTTCATCTGTTCTGACAAATTTCCACTATGACTTGTCTGGGCCAGGTCAACTCCTCTTTTATTATATGGTTTTAATAAGATTATAGTTAAGAAGGGTGAAAGGAGTGCACTTCTGTATTCTTGTAAACTAAATCTGCACTAGAGCTGGACAGTGATCATATTAGTGTGGTAAGTAACAGTGTCTGTAAACCACTAAAACTGATAACATGGAGCAGATAAATATGTTCACTGTTTGAACATGGTTTTTTTTTTTTGCTTTTCTTTGTATCCTGTTTTTATTTATTATTATTATTTTATTTGAGTCCTGCTTTTAACACTGAACTGCAAACTTCTCTATATTTAGATAAAATAACATTAAATACGATTGAACACTAACTGTTATGATGAAAGTACATTTTATAAAAATGGATTTTATAAAAGTCTAAGTAGGATTAGTTTTAAAACAGTGAGTTCATGTGAGGGTCCAACTGTATGCAGTGATGAATTTGTACCAAATTGTCATTTTTTAATCCTGTTTTCAGTCTTTTATTTTTTTGTCCATCCCTAATCTGAACAAAGAAAAATCTTCAGAGTGAAGATTACATTATGTATAAAGTTAATCAAACCGTTTAGAGCACCATAATATATGATACTTACTTACTTGTATTGGATGTATGTAGTAGGCATCAACCATTAACAACTTTAATAAAGTATCATCACCACAGCTACATTACTCTACTAAATGTGTGATTCATATGTGTTAGTTCTTGTTTGTCAAACTTTGCAAAAACTTGTGAAGTTTGTTGTAGTCTTACGCCAGCAGACATTCAGCTTCTATTTACTTTATAAAACAGGCCTTGGTGGCAGCAAAAAGCTGCAATGTAAATTTAGCACTTTTAACAAGCTGCCTTAAAGTTTATGAGAAATTGATAGAAAATAATTTACAAACAAAAAACTAATGTGAAACAATTTTATGTGACTAAGTATAGCAGCAAACATACAGGTGATAATAAATAGTTCAATCACAATAGAAAAAACAAAAAACAAAACAAACAAAAAAAAAACAAGTGGTTTCAGTCGTATAAAATATATGAAGACGGCAGCCTTGGGTTTGAAAGGGTGCTGGTCGTTTCACCTCTATCATTTTTTTCTGTGGTTATTCTCAACTTGAGTATCAGAAGGGAGTCATCCTTTGCAGGACTGATTATACTGATCCTGTGCCAAATTGAACTTACCAGGGAGAGTTTCCAGCAGCTTAGACAAATGGGGATTTAAAGTAATTTTTAACAATCTATTGATAATATTCTTTGAATATTATCTGGAGTCAATGTTACGTGACTCAAGTAAATAAAATCGGAGGTTGCTCAATTATTTTGGTGTTATTGGGTCTTTGTGTCATTTTTTACAAGAGCCATCTACACAGGAATTAAAAGGGTTGTAAAGTCTTCAGAAAATAATATAATTACATTTATAATGCATTACGTTAGGAATAATCAAACTGTTTTCTTATGACCTGATAGATTGATCAACATTCGAATCAACTATGCTGATAAATAATTGTATTTTTTTCATTGCAATGTTTTTTTTTTTTCCTTATAGCCTATCTTTGTGTAACTTTGTTACTGTCAAATGATGCATTTTAGTGTTTTATTTATATTTATTTTATTAGACGGCTCTTCAGTGACCTTCCATACGAAAAAAAAACAAAACATCCATTTCTTTGGGGTTTCTTTTCACCCTTGATTGTAAGCATCAGTGAAGCAGCAGCAGCTGTCAGGTTCGGGTTTCTGCAGGACAGAAACCTTCCACCCTCACAGGGGTTGTCCTCAACCGGTATTTTCTGGGGTGGTCTACGGCTTGGAAAACTTGCTGTCCCCTCCCCTCTCTCTGTTTGCCTGCTGTGGCCTGGAGGAAGCTGTCAGGCTGTGGGAGAGCTCCGGAGTTTCCTCCGCTTCACGGACCAATGAGCTCCGGAGATGGGCGGGCATCAACAATACACAACAACTTTCAGAGCCAGTGCCACCGAACCCAGCTGTTTACTATCCAGCTCAACCACCAAGGTCGGGGTCCAGCTTTAGAAGCTTTATGCCACTCGGGAATGTGGCACACACAAAAACAGACTCATTTGTTATGACAGCGGAAAAGAAAAAACTCAACTAAATGAGCCTCCTCCTGCAGTCACAACTGTAGCTCTGTCTCATGAAACACTGCTGTGGGGAGAGAGCATTTTGGATAGACTAAATGATCTCTGACTAATCTAATGGTGCATAAAGGCAATAAAACAGCGTTCAGAATCTGAAAAAGCAAGTCATTTTCTCGATCGAATATTCAATTTATTGCAATGAGCGAAGCCAAGCAGTTTGCCTTAAAAAAATAAAACAAACAAATGAAAACATATGCGTTCATCCTTCTACGTAAATGCATTTTAAGATCCTATAAAATGAATCAATTCTTTGCCAAGTGTTTTAAGTGATTGTCATCAATTTTCCAATTTGTTACAAGGTTGGATTCATTTCCCTGGTATATGGAGGACAACTTTTCCACATGAAAACCTGACATTCCGATGAAATTGCTGCTATGTTAGCATTTCCACAGACCCAAGAATTACCATATATAGCCTTTATTATTTTCACCTACTGCGAATGTCCGCTGAAAGTTGTCAGCGAACTTCCGGCGAACATTCGCCTGAAAGTTGAACGCTTTGACGGCGTTTCATTTGGTCGTCCGGAAAACGTTCAGCGAACGTCCACGACGACGTTCAGCAGACGTTGTCTGAACGTTCAACGCTCGCTGCGAGGTGGCCTACATAAACCCGAGGGAAAAAAATCTGCTTTTAATAGGCAGATGAAAAAAGAAAAGTTTGTTTTTAGAAAGACTCTGTAAAAAAAAAAGAGAGAAAGAGAGAGAACACTGCATAAAAATCTAGCCCAGATTATATTATTTTTGCTTAAGTCAGTTCGAATTATGGAATATGTGAGAGTAAATTAAAAATATTCAAAATTGCATATTTAGATCCTAATAAATTCAGCTCTGCCTTTTCTCTGAGTGGGCGAGAAGACGTTTAAATCAGCCTGATTTATCAGCCACCATCCAATTTTGTTCAGAATTTTAGACAAGCCATGCTCAAAACAAAGAGCTATTTGAACTTTTATGGGTTTAAAAAAAAAACTATATTATTTGTGCTCCGTGCGAAAAAATAAACCAAGCGATGTTTTCCAAAGCGGTTCCCGGAGTTGGGAGAGAGACGATAAAGAAAACAGAAAATGTTCCAACATGAATAATAAAAGCCACAGCAGCTTTAAAGTTAAAGCCGGTGATCTTGTTTACCTTCAGGTTCTGGAAGGCTTCCAGGGTCCGGATGGCCGTGTCAGTGAGTTTGACGTGGTAAAGACTTTGACTCGGGTTGTTTTTGTTAATTTTTCCACAGGAGAGCCCATACCGATGCTCCTGTCTCAGCGCTGCCATTTCTACAACTGAAGCCGATTGGTGACATTCTGCCCGGAACGTCACGGAGAAGAAGGCGTGGGGGCGGAGCTAACACACGTACACTCACACCCCCAAGCACCAGCGCACACGCATTCTTGAAATATTCAAGTAAATATGTGTGCAAAGCTTTTTTTCCTTTTCGTCCTTTTTGTTTTTTTTGTTTTTACTTTCGGTTCTCTGGTCAGTATCTTTGGCCATCATTGCCACTCCGGTTGCTTGAAGTTTTTTTCTTTGATGTATTTTGGCCCATGGGTCAGATCCAAGCCTCGCTCCTTTGGATTTAGGTAAATACACTTTGAATTTTCTCACTACAGACACAGACACACACACACACACGCATACAAACATTTATACCAGGAAGTAAATGCATTTGTAAACACGACTCAAAAAACAAATGTACTCAGGATGTTTATCCTGTTCACTCATTTTTATTTATAACTTTTCTATTATTGTAAAAGGTTTATTACATCAACATCATGCCATTAGATCTAGATGTGTAACATGTTGTCTTACTGAAACTATCAACAATGCTGCTTGGTATGTTGCAAATACCACATGCAGGCTCCCATAAAACATTTAAGAAAGGCTGTAAAGGTCTAACTAACTCAACAGACAGAACAATAGATGTTGGGATCAAGTGAAAGAGAGAAAATAATTTTAGTGCAATTTTCTTTGAAAAACTAAAAGTGTTTTTTAACAAACTGAAAAAGATCGCAAAAGATCCTTTATTTTTTTAAAGGATCTAATCAGTGAAAAATATTCAACCTCCGTTTGTCTTCTCCATGGGCATGGGAAAGTTTTGTGATCCTAATTCAAAAGTCTTCTGTTTTGTGTTTTTTACCACTAGAGCAAAGGGTTAATCTATATCCTATTGTTTTTTTAAAAGAAACTGTTTTTAGTTATTATTATTATTATTATTATTATTATTATTATTATTATTATTATTATTATTATTATTATCATTTCTGTTGTTGTTGGTTGTTCTGTTCACTTTAAGTACTTTATATTTGAACTGGAGACCATAATTTTCAATTCAGACACATTAAAAACTAAAATATCAATTTTTTGTCAATGGAAAGCTACAAAGCTAAATCTTACTTCCACTGTTAGTTGCTAAGAGGCTAAAATGTTTACTAGACATATGGTTAAAGTGATAAAGGTTTCTTCAATTCTTATGTAAGCTTATTTTTACTCAACAACTATTCCCTTTTATAGTTCAAAATAACAGCCATAAATGCAGAGTTAAGCTTAAAACGCTAATCTTACCTCAGGGCTTTCTAAGTGATATCTGAATGTTATTTTACCAGACAATCTCATATCAACAGTAACTAGATAGAGACAATACATGGCCAGAAATCACATTAAAATGTGATTAAAATGTGCTCATTTTAATGGGCTCACATTAAAATGAGCCCATTTTATTTTTCATAGTAGTGTGAAGAAATCTTTATAAAATAATTTTATATAAGATGAGATAGCTATAGCAACCATGAATATTAAAAAAGGATGCTGAAAAATGCAAATACTGAACAGATTCATCCAATACTTCTGTGTGGACACATAAAAACAAGAAGAAACCTTAAAAAAAAATTAAAAAAAACAATATTGACACATGCAAAACATCTGCCTGTCAGAGAAATTAAATGCCAGAAATGGAATTTGGATTAATTTAATCCCGATGGATAACATCCTTTGATGTGGATTAAAGAATGAGTCAGAAAGGCAGTGTTTATTTATGAAATGTGGAAATATAAAGTGATATTAGTGTCACAGTGATCAACAAACCTGTGTTTGAAAGCAATGTCAAAAACATTTCATTCACCATTGTTGCCACATTTGTTTTATTAAGCATCACAGTGTTTGTCAAATAGAAATAGAAATTCATCTGATGTCTCAAAATGTGGACGTTCTAATACAGTAATGTATTAATAATAATTAGCAAGTGTTTTTCTTATTACTTGTTCTTTCTTTCACACCATCCTTCGCTCACTCTTTTAGGGTTCTGATTTTAGGTACTAATATCTGAATCACTTAAAGTCATCACAGATGTCCAAGTGGCTAAAATATTTATTGACAGGTAGAATTTCAATGCACTGCTCATGAAATGCTGTAGTCTGCCAAATGCTGTAATCTTAAAGCACCCTAATTGTGCTTTAAGATTGTAATATTCCATACTGACAGTGTGCTGATGATTTCACTTTGATATAGGGACGTAATCATTTTTTTACCCATTGTGCAGTTTACAAACTGCACAAAAATAAATACTTTAATGCTATTTGTGATGGACTTCTATTTATAACTGCACTATGCTGCCATGAAAAATAAAATATAATTTTCAGTGTATGTAAATGTAAGTTTTCAGCTCCAATGGGTTTTGAATGATGCCACTGTTAAAAAAAAACTAAACCCCAAAACATCGTAAAAGGTTCAGCTTTGTTAAATATTTGCACACAGCTTTGATAAGCATTGTATTTCTAAGAAAAAAAAGAACTTTTCTCTCTGTGAGACCATGTTTATATGTTAGACAAAAAAATGCATTGATTCTGAAAAGTTTGAACATGGCACTTTTTACATAATCAATAATCTGGTGTACCTCTTACTTTCTGCTGTTGGTTACCTTAATTTGGATTTTGAGAATAAATGCTTCCTAATTTACCTCGGTGTAACCAGTTTGGGTGCTTCTTTCTTTGAAAATTAAACATAACATCACTAAATTGCCACAATATTACACATGTGTTGAGCAGAACGACAGTGAAGTCATTAAGAAGCTTACAGGCGTTCTGTCAGATTAGGTTTTTTCTCCTTCTAATCCTGTAGATTACCACTGCACAGCCTGCTGGCTGTGAGTCCTTCGTTGCGTTGTGCAGGTTCTTTACAGTGATATATATTTATTTTTTTGTAGCCACCATATCGATGAATTAAGTTGACCAAGATGGATGGAAGCTGTTGAAGAGAGGTCAAAGGGAGGCGGAATTGCAGATTTTGAAGGTGGGACAAAGCTTTAAAAACACCATGTGTGACTGGGTAAAGCAGGAATGCATTCTGAGGTGGATTATCCAAAACACAACATGGATTCCTAAATGTTTTTATGGAGATATATATTTTTTTGTCTAAACAAACAATAGGTGCTGGTGAGAGAAACCAAGCTACACCTCAGTGGGTCATCGACTGAGCAAATAGGATCATCTCTTCTTGGGACTAATGCAGATGGTCTCCATCGCTCAGTGAAATGGAGACAGAGTCATGTTGTGAAGAGCAGAGGGATGGTGTGTTGGATCCCACAGAGCCTGAAGTAACGGAACACATTTCTGAACCTGTGGACTGCAATCTTCTGAACAAGCTGCCTTGTGGGCCTCCAGAACAAGGTGAAGAACTCTCTCGGAAAGACACATCTGAAACCGAGAACCACGCAGTAGAGAGTAAAGACACAGAGATAAAACGCTTATCCAACTGCGAGCAAGAGAGAGAACAAGCAGAATGCAAGGTAGAGAAAAAACTGAAGAAAACAAACAGCTGGAAGATGGTCCGGTTTCAAGACCCCTCCACAGAAGAGGATGTTGTGGAGAGGGACAGCTCAGCAGAGATTCTCTTTCCAGAATATGCTGTGGAAGAATGGACATGTGCTCAGTTTGAGGAGCTCTTTGCAGCAGAGGACTGGGAGAACATCACAGGTAAGAACATATGAAATGAATCATCTAAACTCCTAATATTGGAAAGTAGAGTAAGTTTTAAATATCAAACTATTAAACCAACTGCAATAACTGGCAGTCCTTGTGGACAGTTTCCTATAAACCCAGAGTCTTAGATTTGTACTTTACTCTGCTTTTATGCAGAGGACCGGCTGTTGAGGAAGAAAATTCTGGAATCAGGAGACGAACAGGTCCCGTGCGCCACCTGGGGTCAAGAGGTCACTGTGAAGATGCAGGGTGTTCTTGAGGACCGGACTGTGGTGGAGAAGGACTGCAAACTTGTCTTTGTTATCGGAGAGGGAGATGTAATACAGGTGATACTCCAGTGATTTTCTTGAAAGACCCTATTGTGTGTGTGTGTTTGTGTCGCCTCAAAAAAGTCAACAAATCTGTATAGTCATGGTCTCACAGGACAGGCTTAATTATATAGGATGAGGGATGATTGTAATTCTTTAAATCTAGAAATAACAAAAGGCTTATTCAGACTGACAGGTAATCAAAGTGTGAGTTGCTTTCTAAACACTGTTGCAATACATTTTCCAATATGTTGCTGAGTAATGAATCCTCATTACTCAAAATTTGGTCACTTGGATTTTTTCTTTTGTCAAAATTAAATCTATTAGTCAAACTTAGCATCTCTTTATGTTTTAGTTAAACATATATAGAGTGAAAAGAATCAAAAGGGTGATGCAACTATAACTAGATTCTTCAACTTTAGAAAGATTGGGGCTTTTTATTAATCTCCTCAAGCGTTTGGGTCAGATGTTGAGGATTTCAAAATTCAACAATATGAAGATGTCAAATTTTCTGATATAGTGTCCTCTTTTTAATAGATTCAAATCAAATCTACAGCAAATATTTTAACAATGTTCTGACTTGTAATATAAAATGCAACATTAATTTAAAAAACCATCCGGCATGTTTATAGGCCTAAAATCATATAACCATGTCTTCATCTGTTCCCTTACCTGAGTAAATATCTCCAGGTTCATGGATGGATAAAGATGTTAAAAGAAGATGAAGAAACACCATATAACCGTTTTCGAGGCAGAAATGGACTCTGTTTGAACTAACTCCTTTTTAGATTTTGAAACATTTTAGAAGGGAAAAGAAATATACATATTGTTGTATACTCATGTCGACCTTGAAAATAGGGAAACAAAACATTTTGTGACTTTTTGAGATGGCGTACAACCCCCCACTAAAGATTTTAAAAAATATTCAGAGGTACAAGTTATTTTCTCACCCAAGTTTTAGGGTAATTACTTGCTCATAATGGTACATTGTCTTCTTGCTAAATAAAAGACAGTCTGGACCAGGGCTTCACAAATTTTGCAGATTCTGACCCACAGAATAACAATGGAAGACTCTCATGACACAGATAATCGGCTGAATGCAAACGTTTCTACCAAGTCATTGAGAAAGAGGGACAATGATGTCATAAACAGTTTCCACAGCTACTGCATTACTTCTATTTAGATGAACCGACTGTTTTCAATTTATAGAAACTCACGACCTCCCACTTGTTCATCTGTGACAGCAGCTCTAATTGACTGGATCACAAAAAGTCTGGGTTAAAACCTTTTAACTGTCTTGAGGACACTGGTCCCTTCATGGTACCATTGGATTATTTGTAGGCATTTTCCAGGTGACAGTTGAGGAGTTACACTTCTACAAGCTCACTCATTTAGTTTTGAAATCTGAAAAGGAAAAGATAATATATTAAAATGTGTTAGTTAACTGAAATATGCGACAAATCAACGTACATGTGTTTTTGTTTAACCATGCAATTAGCTGGATGTGAAACAAGCCACAGAAGTGTTCTAAGTGATGTGTTTCTTGACACCTGTAGGCTCTAGAGGAGTGTATCATGTCCATGCAGAAGGGGGAGATCACATTACTGCTGGCAGATTCCCAGTATGCCTATGGACTTCTGGGAAGGTAAGGATTTTCCAATTGCTACTGTTTATTGTAATCTTGGAAATTAGAAAATATACTCAGAACCGGTTCAACAGGATTTAGGCACTTATCTTTACTTTGACAACAATGACATCAAAATGCCATTTTTAGCCTCTTGAACCTGTTGCTGTGGGGGCAGTCTGTGCATCGTGGGTTAGCGGGGTTAATGGACCATAAACAGGAGCAGATGGCTTTGTCTGAACACCATTCAGGAACAACCTATCCGTGGTGTGTCTATAACCTCCTAACCTATGGGGTAACCCTACTCATATTACAGCCAATAGCTTGGGTTTATAACCTTTACACCAGTGAAGAGCCAGTATAAACAGAGAAACTACTTAGTAACTGCTGCCTAAAACCTGTTCTTTACAGTTCAGCTGTTTGCTCAAGATAACTGAACAGGCAAAAGTGAGTAATGCTGTTCATATCTAACAAAAGGCAAATCAGTAAATATATCATATTTTGTCACATTGCATGAACACTTCATAAAACCATCCAACGATCAAATCTGATGATTTATTTAGTAGACGGTGCTTATACAGGGATAATTGACAGTAATATGTAGTCAGGCTGTGATGCAATTTTATTAAAAAGGCAATATCATCAACTGTCATTAGAGCCAATTATGAATTAATAGATTAGAGCACACAATGTTGATCCAAATATGCTTTTCAGGGAAGCAAACTGTGATCGTTATAGTTTGAGAAACCCATAAAATAAAATATTTTCCAGCATTTTTCTACAGACAGAACACTCATCAGGAGAAAATCTGCATTATCTCCCACTTGTTTGCTGAATATTGTTATGTGGCAATAAAAGCGAGAAAAGGGGCAGAATTCATTGCTAGATTTATGACCCACCCCTAGCTTTACAGCTAAGGAGAAAATATAGACCATTGTCATCAATAAATAAATAAATTAAAAAAGCTAACATTCAAACATTTCGTAGCGAGAGCTTGTGTTTTTTTTCTCTTGTATAAAACAGTTTTTTGTTTTTTTTCCCTGTTTTAAGTGCTGCACATTAGCCAGTGTTTGTATAGCGAGCACTTTGCAAAGAACACAGCCTGTGAGAAGCCGAGAATCTCTTTCCATGTCGTGTGTGGAGCAGGAGGCAGCAGGAGGCTGGTTAATGATTGTTTTGATGCCACTGATTAGGGTTGTGTGCTGTGCAGTCAAACCTTATTTGAACCACAAGGTAGAAAATCAGAGCTTCATGTCTGCTTTTCCAATATGATTCATTTAACTGATGTGCGTTACCTTAAACTGTTTTTTCTCGGGTCGATGAATATGAAGTGTTTTAGTTAAAAATATTGTCAGTTTCTCTGATGTGAGTTGAGCCAAATCTTTTATTTAGATCTCTTTTAGTCTTTGTTGCTCTTAGTTCTTGTAGAGAAGCTGAGCAGTTCCTTAAATATTTGATTATAAGAGATGCAAAAAATAAAATAAAATAAAATACAAGCGACAACATATGTCATGTTTGAATGCGGACTGAGTGACCTCAGCATGCCTGTACAATAATGTGACAGACAGGGAGACAATGGGGGAAATCTCATTAGCCTCTTTCTGTTCTCTGGCATATGCACTGATTGAACTCTGTCAATCCTCTGCTGCAAACAGAGCTGTTAAGAGAACATCAGGGAGCGCAAAGCTGGTCAGCCAGTATGATTCACTCAGTCTGTGTTCTGTTGGCAGCACTGTCGAGGATACACACACCCCTAAAAATGGTGGGAGCATTAACTTGATTGTTACAACAAAGAGGGTTCATCAGAATGAACTTTAGGAGGCACTAATATTTATCTTGATAAATAGTTGAAGATTGAAGATCACTTGAACATTTTTACATGTACAATCACAACAATCAATGTTATTTTACCAATATTTTATGCAACAGAGTGAGGCAACTTAGAATAAATTTATTAAGCAGAATAAAAGTTTGTTTGCATGGAACAGAAATCTTATCAGTGTGACGTACAAATGTATTGAACCCTCAGTTGTGTCTTTGTAGATCCTGGTCCTCTCATTAATCTTTTGGAAGAATGTCTCAAATAGCTTTGGAGATCTAGAAAGAATATCTCTGCTCTGTTGCTGGTTCTGCTCTGTAAAACAGCTCAACAAGACTCTATTGAGGGCGTATATGAATGCCTCCTCAGACCAAAGCCTCTTGTTCCACATTTTGGTTTTGTCCCACATGGCATGTGGTAAACTTTTACCCCTTTTGTTCAACAATGGTTTTCTCATTGCCACTTCAGTCTTTTGAAGCCTCTAACGGTTTTTCTTCACAGAATTTCTTGCATTTGGCTTTAAGATTACATTTTGGTGATATCAGAATGAAACATTTTCTACATGTTTGCTTCTCGCAATGTGGAAAGCATTGCCATAGGCTCAATCTTTTCACCCTAAATTAATTGATAAATAAAGTTCTCAATTTTGAAACACAAAATGTCCACCTCCCAAGAGCACACTTTCTCTAAACCTTGCATGTGCTCCATTCAAATACTGACTGTTGTTCATTTCCTAAACCTGTAATTCAAACTACCTTTCAGTCCATGGCTCCCAAGGACAACTGGAAGCGGTATAATAAAGAAGAATTGCAGTGACATTTACCAAAGGTAGAGTGTTGTGTCTTTAAGAAGAGAAAGAACTTCTTAAAGACACAGAGGCAATTTCAAATTTGAGGTCAGTTGTCAAATCGTAAAGCCATGTCTGATACATACCCCATTTGTATAACAACAGAAGGTAACTGTTACTGGCTTGTGTTATAAAATGGCACTGTGTGCCTGGAAAATATTTAACACCACCTCTTTAAAACTCTTATTTCACAAAGGTTTAGAGTAATCTCAAAAGTTCAAATTTTCTACAACAATTTTCAAGTTTATATTTCCTTTTAATCTGTCTTTACCTTGTATAGTTTCTGCAATAGATATGGACTGGAGAAACAATGGCCACAGGAAACTTTACTCAGTCTTGCTTTTTGCAGTGAAAACATGGCTATAGCGTTACCTTGAATGAACTGATTATTGCAAAACACCTTTGTGGGGAGGTGGCCTGTGTTGACTCTCTTGAAGTGGTTTATAGGTGTGAGGTCAGTTAACCAGAATGACATTTATATGACAGAAAAATCCACAAGTTCCTTGCAACCCAGGGGAAGCACATTTCCACACAAAAGAAGGGCTTGAGCGCAAATTTTATTTTACAGGTATTGTGAAAACAAGTAAATGTTTCAGGGCTTCTTAGTCTTTATCAAAGTTCAGGAGTAACAGGAAGTTGTTTTCACACACGGATAAGTGTTCAGGTTTAAAAGGTTGTGTCAGATGCAGGATTCTCTGGAAAGAGGCATATTGAAATCAAGAAAGAGTTAAGCAACGTTTGTTGACATGGAAGATGTCAATGACTCATGACATTTTGGGTTTGTGTGTCTTTTTTCTGCTGTTCTTTACAGCACCGCAATTTGCTGCTTTAACAAAACATGTTTACAAAGACAGTTTTAAACATTTTCCGAACAGTTCCTCTGTATCTAAGGTAGAGAAACGCAAATGAGATAGTACTGTTGCAATTTTCAGCCTAAACTGGAGAAAGGCTTAGAACTAAAATGGTTTAGATTCCAACCAATAATCCAGACCCTTGCAAAGTTTATAGTCAAGATCACTATTAAAAATGACAGAAGCCACCTCACCATGCACAAAAGCTTCTGTGTTACTTTGCACAGCTCTGAATTCAAAATGTAGAAAACTCACAGATGTTTGGTTGACTTAAACTTGAATAGGTTATCCTAATCTATTGGTTTAGGTATCAAATTAGTTTTTATTAGCATTACAACAATTTGAGGCTGTTTTCAAATTTTCTGATTTTGTAAAGCTTTGTCCTACTTGTAACTATTCCAGTTTTCTACCTAAACAATCAGATACCTTATAAATCCAACATGTTTCATGATAGACAGAAGTTAAAAGTTCAAAATAATCAGAGCAAGTTTCTCTTACTCTAGTCACCCACCCTACTTCCTAGTTTTTTGTTGTAACATAAAAGTTAAAGGTTCTACATTTGACTACCTCATGACATACACTTAGCCAATTATAATGAGACACATTTGCAGAAACAGGACATTGTGAAATCAAAACTAGAGATACATTGAGGAAGCCTCTGGAGATTGGAATCTGATCATTTTAGCTCAACTTGCCCTTAACTAAAAACTAAACTAAACATCTAATCTAGCTTTTTTGGGTGGCATGAAAATAAAATAACTCAGAGTTTTTCTGTTTGTGACCACCTGCTCACAGGTCCGAGCCTAATAAAGACTCCAGGTGGTTTCTTAGTGTACCTCTACTTCTGACTGCCAGATCTGCTTGGTTTTAACTGATGTGTCTCATCATTATGGACTATATGTTTGTAATTCACCACTACATTGAGGGAAATTATGATCATGCTTTTTTTTCCCTGAAAAAATGGGTAAGTGCACCCTGATTAGCTTTATGCCAGGTGTAATAAATGTTCACTCTTCCTCCTTCTTGCAAACTAATATCCCTTCTTATCATCCCGTGTAACATGACACAGTGAAACACTAGCACTTCTGCTTTTCATTACAATAGGCACTTACAATTACACAGGTGGAATGACTCACTTGCCAGACAGTTGCACTGGCCTCTGTCAATTTTATTAGTTTTTATGTGCAGTCTCTCCTCCCCTGGGTCCATGTGCGTAAGCACGCTGTCCTCTTCAAGAAGGAGGATGTCCTCTGATCACTCTGTGACTCACTCTGCAGAGCCACCTGGCTAAAATGAATAATGTGACCTTTGTGACGCTCTGCTGTGAAAAGCACCATATGAAAATTGAACCATTTGCCTTTTATCATGCTTCCTCTCTGCAAGAAAACTCTAGCAAACACTCTGATGTTTGGCGTAGCCTAAACTTGTTTATAGAGCAGATGTTTTTTGTGGTTTTTTTAATTTATTTTTTTCCTATAAAATCAACAGCTGAACTCTTGACTGTGAAGTCACGTGATCTAAACTAGTTTGACTGTAGCCTTTTTGGCTGTGTTTCTCTTTCCCGGCACGGTCACAACAAGTTGACGAGAAACCACACCCAGATCTCATACTTCAGGAGCGGGCCAGCAAGCACTGACAGCTGCAGTGCTACAGATAACATCGGGCTCGGCTCCCAATGAGCACGCTCTCTTCAGTTTGCAACAGTGCTGCTACACTGCCGTGTACTTTCAACAGGTTAAAGTTGAACTAAAATCAAACAATACTTAAATTCTGGATGATGCAAATAGGTTGTATAACTTTTGAAATCTAGATGGCCGCTTCTTCGACGCCGTGGCTGGACTTTTTTTTGTTTCTTTTTTTTTACAACTTGAATCACTGTTTGAACTGCACATGTCTGTCATCTAATCTCCCTGGATGTTTACCTTTCCCCTCTACCAGCAGGAGGCTTATCTCTCACATCAACAGTATTGTCTGTAGTATAGCACTGCTCATAGTTAAAGCTACTTCTGCTTTCTGTGGTCCGAGTAAATTTAATGGGAAAGTAAATGTCCTCTAGCAAAATTTGCTTTTATTTAGCTTCTGCAGGATAGTATAACTGCGAAATAAAAGGACAAAGCATTGTCAGTATCTGGCTTGATTGACTATTTTGTAAATATATTTCTCTCAAATCAATGTTAACTCCCTTTTGTGAAGTACGTAATACACATAAGTAGCTGTGTCATCACTTCCTTTTATCTTTGTATTTTCTGTGAACAAACCATTTTGTATTTAAAGTAATCATACTAGATTGTTTAAAACTCATTCTTTTCGGTTGTGCTCAGGCATGTTGCTCATGATTCATTCTCTTGCCAAGAAGCAAGAAATGGAAGATAAAAAAAGGTGAGAGGAAAAGATGAACACAAAGCAGCTTTGAACAACACTGTAGAAAAGTCACATTGTTATGTGTGAAGTGCTGAAGCATTAATACATAAAACAATGACAAACCCAAAAACAAAAACAAATTCCATTTGCAGAGAAGATCCTAATTCTTTTTTCACATATAACACAATTATATATAATTGTTTTTCCAAAATCTGTCCTCTTTTTTTTTTTTTTTTTTTGCTTGGTTGTTCATATTAATTAAATGTGGCCACAATCAGACTTCTGTGTGATCAATTTATGATCCCAAAGTGACCCACATGCACAGAAGAAGAACCATGACATCAGACAGCAGTGCACTGTTTACAAAATAATCATGGACGGAAACATTTATAGGTTGCTTTTAAAGTTCCTTCAATAATTTTAGCTGACAGTACTGTCACAAGATCATGATATGAAGGGAGCTAATAAATAATATGCTTTGTGGAGCATTGACTTCACCTTCTCTAGAAAAGATGTGATCAGAGGCAGGAGTGGTAGGAGTGTGTTGTGATGCACTTCAGTGACCCAGAATTATTTCATAATTTCATAATTATAATATTCAGTCACTGTTTAAATTACTATGTTTAGCTTCTGCTTGTAAAGAATTATGATGCATGTCTCTCGTCAATGACATAAAAATCAGATAAAACAAGCTGGCTGGAAGGAGCTTCACACCCACAGGCGTTCGAAGCTCAGAAATTTGTCAAAAGAGATAATGACAAAGCCATGTCGTCTAAAACTTTTTGCTGATTTGAACTCATTGCTTAATAAGCTGCAGCTCATTGAAGGCACACTATTATTTAAGAATTGAATCCACTATTGACCATTCTTTGAGGACTTTTTGATATTGTCTGATATTTTATTTTCTAATTCTACTCATAGCTTAGTAGAATTAGTCACAAGACCATTTGGACAATGCTTTGGTAATACATCTTCAAAGACGATCTTTTTACATACTATTTGAAAACAAAGTGTGCTGTAGGTTGACAGAACCAGGAAGTGAACGATGACTCTGACTGCAGCTCTGCTCTGTAACTTACTCCTTTTAATGCCCAGAAGGATCAAGGCAGCAACTTTGGACCAAAGACGCCTCAGTCCTTGCATGACTCACACCAAGTTTGTTGCATACCATTTCAAAACATTATGAGAAAGGAAATAATTGTAGCTGATGAAATGCATTTCTGTAGGGAAAAATGCTATCTATAATTCATTCATATTATTTTAGATTTTAATAAAAAATGTTGCCAATGTTGTTACCTATTTACAGTTGTCATATATAGTTCCCTTTTTTGTAAAACTTGCATCATAAGTACAAGAGATACTGACTAATTCTGTGAGTGATTGGTTAACATGATAGAACAAATATGATTTTTGTATGTTGCTTTGTTGCTTGTCATCCTTCCTCAGTTGATGCCATTGTATGCAGTTGTGTGAAATAAGCAACGTGTTACAACGGTTTGTTTTCCAGATAATGGCATGAGAAAGTGACAGATGATAATCAAACAAGGACAGATTGACCAGCAATTTTCTTATCCATACCAGCTGTTATTTATAATTACATTGTGGCTGCGGTCTATACTACTCATAACCACAAAGGTTAAGTTGGTGGAGTAATACGAAGGGTATATAACAGCAAAAACTAAACCCAACGTTTAAGAGAGAAAGACCCTAAAAAAACTAAGAACAGAATGTCCTCTTTTTAAAATTTGTTGAATGGAAACCTAAATTACAACACAAAAGCTTTGATATTAAAAGACATTGTAAACTACTCCTCGGTCCTCTTCCAAAGAGGAAAAAAAAGACGGGTTTTTTGTACCAGTAAAGAGTGAACAAAATGTGAAATTGGAAGATTTCTTTAACAAGCTCTTTGTCAAATCCGTAGATGACATGATTTTTCTACTTTGGGGTAAGTTGAGACACCATTTTAAAATAAAATGTTCTCAAAACTACTGAATAGAATTTAATCAAAATTACTGCGAAAAGTAGAGAGTGTCATTGGAATAATGTAGTTATTGTGTAATATAAAAGAGGGATTTAAAAAAAAAGCAAGAAAATGAAGACCAGAGTTAGTTGCTGGCCAACTTTTTGTTCTCGTGGTACATGAGCAATAGCTTGTGTCACATGTGAATCTACAGGAAAATATTTAAATAATTAAGGTTTTTATGTATTTAAGGCTTAATTTCTTCCTGTAATATTTATGTTGTTCAATGCTTCAAAATTACCACTCTCCACAAGCCTAAAAAAATCCCCTTACTGATTGAGAAATCTCAAACCTGTTGAACTGTTATCCTTCCAACCTCTAAGATTTTCAAACAGTGGTCTGCAAACTGGTCCCAGGTTGTCCAACTCTTAACACCACCTTCTTGAAAAAAGTTGTTTCACAGTGTTGAATATATTTCTCACTTAACTTATTGTGTCTTTGCAAAAATGCCTCTGACCTCTCTCCTTATATTTTGTTGTAAAGTACTGTACTATGCAGTTACGGCCTGCTTGCGTTTTGTAGCAAATAATAAGTGCACTAGATTCTTTGCAGTGTACTAGTGAGTGGGTGATTACATGTTTAATTGAACACTGGTGGTTGCAATAAAAACATGAAAAACAATCATAATAAGGAGTCCGCTTTGTTGTGACATTTGTATATTCTAGAGATTTAGGCCACTGCCTTTGTTCCTTTTTGTTATAATAGTAAAGTCTAAACTGAATGTCTTTGATTAGCTACCATCTCATTATTCCAGCCTGAAAAATTATAACTGTCTTCTCTCTCTAGCGACCAGCTACTTAGAAGAGTAGCTGCTCAGAACGCTATAAACACTTTGACCCTCAGATGTGGTTAAGCAGCATGCCCAACAGAGGACTGCTTCAAGCTAGCGCTGTTTGTAGCTTTGCTTGGTTTAACTTAATAAAACAATGCATTTATAGTCTTGCTGCATTCAGGATTTTTCTTGCCATTGCTCAAACACAGACTCTTTTTCTTGGAGCTTTGACCACAAGCCCACTTGGTCCTATTTCTTATTTGTTCGCTCCTAAACTTTATATATTATAATTATTTCACACTTTCAAAAAATACTTACTCACAACAACTGAAAGCAAAACACACCTCTTTCGCAACAGAAGCTGCAGCAGACTGTCTTGCAATAACTGATTAAGTTGCTGGGCAACTAATGAGCCCTTTTTATTCATTTCCCTCATCTGTAACTACAGCAGAATGGAAGCAGATGGCAAAGTGGAGGGGCAAGCTGTTTCTGACAGTGACGCGATGCTCACACTCACACACGCACGCATACACACAGAATCTGATACAGGTCTGCATCGTCAGGTTAACACGTTGAATGCATCATGACAGCAGTGCCTCTAAACAAATAGCCTCATGTGTTAGTAATGTGCAGCACGGTGTGTTTTTCCTGCTGTGGGAGGATATGAAATGACCGGAGCCTAAGAGGCCGGAGGAAAGAGGTCTCTGCAGAGTGACAAGTGACACCTCGCTATGGTGTTGTGTATCTGTGAATGTGAGTGGAACATGACTCATCCCACTGAGACGTCAGCGCTTCGTCATCAGACGTCTGCAGCAACGCACCGCATGCAAACTCATGCTCACACACATGCACAGACGCTCTAAATATTCCTCTCAGAGTTAATGACTGGCAGATTCCCGCTGACGTCCTCCCTGCGAGCTCAAAATCAGGCGTGCAGTGTTTAAGCCTTGGAGATTACCACAGGCTCATTAGCAGAAGTCTTTGTAAATGAGACTCTCTCAGTGGTTGGATAAGTAGGATGAACTGAACTGAATAAATAGTAGAACTGAACCAGAGGACAAAAACAGAGATTTTATTTGAACCCCTCCAAAATTGTTTTGGTGTTCAAACCAAGCAATATAAACTGCTGAATATATTTGTTTTCCAAACTTTCTAAGGCTGACCTTTGCCTTTTCCAATAAATTGGGTTGAAGTTAGACCAAGCCCTTCTTTCTGGAGAAAAAAATGCTGCTTCACTCGTGTTTATTACTCATGGGCCACATCTCTGCACTGGAAGAGAGATTAAGGAGCCCTCAGATGCAAGCTGCTCCTGTGTGACAACGTGTCTAATAAGTCAGGAGGTAGCTGCTAATCAGGCAGGGTTGGCCACAAAAAGGAAGCTGAATCATTATTGGGTAAGAAACACTTAGAGAGCCAACCTTAGGTTTTGTTTTTTTTTTGTTGTTGTTTTTTTAAATGACAGAGTGCTAACACCCAATAAACCAGGGCTGTTCCAGTCCTGGAAAGCTGTTCTGTAGCTTTTAGATTTCTCCCTCCATTCCAACACATCTGAGTCAAGTGGCTAAATCCACTCATCAGCAGCCACGCAGCCAGGCTGTTTACAAGCCATTCATTTGATTCAAATGTGTTTGAGGTGCATTTAAAAGTTGTTGGATAGTCACTCTCCAGAATGCGACTTCGGCATAAGGTTATCCCTCTTCAATCTCAGGCATTTAGTTTTGTATGCCCTTGACTAATAATGAGAATGAACTCCATGGTTAGATCAACCACAGATCTAACCATGAGGAACCATGGTTAGATACAGCCTTCAGAAACAGCCTTTCTGACGGCTGTTTGAGTCCTTCAGAAAGTAGATTATAATAGCACATGAACTGAGAAGAAGTGCTAAGCTAAAGGTTAAAAAAAATCTTTGCATGTCTCAAAATGTCTCAAATGTTCAGAGTTCTGGAAAAAATCCCATAATAGCCATGTACAAACTAAACAGTTTGTATCTTTTTTGTTTCTTTAGTTCAAACAGGTACATCTTCATCCAATTTCTTAGAAATCTACACTTTAGAAAGCATGTTTAGAAAATCTCACCAAAAAATTTTGTGTTGACAATTTCAAAAATAAGAAGAATTAAAAAAAAAACACTAGACAGCAGAGAGAGTATTTTACAAAATATCATTGAGGTCAGGACCTTTGAGGATTATAACTCCTAATTTTGCTCGGAGAAGCAGTTAGCAAGCCCATAAAAAAATTCCTCTTAATCTTTCAACTAAGATAAATCTGATTGGTCTCTGCTGCGGGTAAATGCAAATCACTGACAGGTCAATTTTATTCCATGGCAGCCAGAAAGAAACAACAAAAAAATCTGTCAGTTTAAGGTGTGAAGGTCAGCTATGGTAGGTAAGCAACATCTTGTGCCTTAAAATATATTCTCATCCAATCAACCTTCAGAGACTCTGATAACCAGGGTCTGCATGTTCTGCTTCTAATTTGCAAAATGATATCCCAGGGACGATGACATTTTCCCTGTGGGAGTTATCTGATTTCACCCATGTTCATGTGACAGCTCAGGGTTGGAAAGGAAATTATTTTGTGATTGCTATCTCTTTATGACATTTAAACCCTAACCAAAATGGCATTCATAAAGAAAAAGGAGCTTGTTGTAACAAATGTGAATGCTCGTTACAACACGGTCAAATATATTTCCATCATTTTTACGCAGAATTACTTATGTAGACTTTTAAGTCATTCACTTTTTAAATAAAACTGTCTTTACACTGCCATTGAAGTAAGCAGACCTTAAGAGTAACTGGCTTACTGGTGCTTCAATCAGAATTTGCTTGAGCGTTAGAGACCTTTAAAGTTCAAATAGTGGTACCTTAAACAGCTGGAGTTGCAGTTTATAGAATCTGTGGACATAATATCTGAGCAAAGAAAAAGCTAAGCAGTTATTACTTAACTTTAACCTGTCATAGGAACCACTGAAACTAAACCTCAGGCCCTAGAGCCTTGGGAGATTCTAACCTTTATCATACAATACACACCTCAGAGACATCAACTTGTTCACGTTTATTGATCGGGAGTTTAAAGTCAATCCTGGGATTACATATTATGAGGATATAACATTACAGGCACATTTATTAAATGATGACATATGTGTTCGGCTGCTTTTTTGAGTTTCTAAAACCAAGCTCTGCCTCAAGCCTTTTTGAGGAATAATTCATGCAGTCGCTGCCACACATAAGAGTCCAGACCTGAAAGATTACAGATCATTGCATAAGGCAGAAACTTCACTTGTGATTCGACAGAATGGTGTTGATTTTTTTAAGACCTTTAAACTATTGACATTTATTTAGTTGTTTGAAGCAGGTATATCTACAATACACATCTGATGAGCAATAAAAATAAAAACCTCAGACTGTCATATGTTATGTATCAAAGTTATAATTCTTGATGTATTCATTATACTTTAAATGGGTTGTAGAAAAATAATTTTGCATTGTTGGAAGAAAAATCTCCTTGAAGAATATTGTATTAAACCTTCTGTGGCTGATAGTTTGTGCCTGAAAAAGGAGGGTGAAAAACAATTTAACATCCAACTTTTGGAAACATGACATTTTTTGTGCTATGAAGCTGTTTTAAGGTAAATCTATTTCATGGAGAGGTTTTGCAACAATGACGAGAAAGAATCACTGACCTTAGTAGAGGTATTTTTGGGGGTTTTTTTGCAGACCTTTGCACAATGCACAAAGCAAATCACATACAGTAAAGCTAAAGAAAATCCCAGAGTGCTTTATTCAGTGGAACAGAGTCATGTTTAATAAATTTTGCATTAACTGTTCTTTTTCCGTCAAGATGAGTGCAAACGTTTGGCTTGGAAAGACACTGTAATGAACTGCTGTGAGTCAGTATGTCTTGAGCCTCTGCTGATATCCCACCCGAGCCAAGATTACACTTTTTTTTTTCAAGCTACTTTCATACATGAAGTGTTTTCTTTAAATTGTGCAGATGTGTTGCAAAAGGCTCCGATTTACAGAAAAGAAACCCAGGCAACTTCTCTAGAGGAGAAGGTGAAGGTCGCCTTGAGGTTTCCGGAGTATTTAGCACCAGGGAATGTATCCTGATAAGAGTTTCTGCTGCTCCTCCCCTGTGTGATGTTTTTACTCAAAAGTACTGTGACTGTGTCCAAATAGTCTTTGTTTCAAAATAACCCTCAAAGAGAATCTCTTTATTTCATGTGATGTCTGGTATAAAATTACATAATAAGATGTGATTTAGAAACCTCCTTCATGAAATACATCTTCACATGTATTTCACATTTTAAGTGCAATTGATTCATTTCTTTGTATATATGTAGGGCAACGGTCAGCAGTTCTTGTCACTGCAGGGGAAAAGTTACATTTATTCACCTCCTTGGTGTGATTTTCTTGTTAAGGCAAAACACTTTAAAATTATATGCAATTGAATATGTAATGGATATGATTTTAAAATTTGACATGTAAAAATGGAATATGAGTGGCCTGTCGGTCAAAATGATGAAAACGTCGAGCACAACCTCCTACTAAAAGTAAAGAAGTTGCTCCTGCTTTTTAAGCTGGATGCATCAGATCATCATATTTATTATGGAACTCTAAATTTGCCCCAAACCTTTCCCAATTCTATCAATCTTTTCACATGCAAGGATATACATTCCTTGCATAATGAAGTTTTGTTACTTAATGAGTCTTCAGATTATCACCAAAATTAAAAGGTCTGAAAAAAACCCATCTTCTGCATGTTGCCTGAAGCAGGGCTGGTATGCATTTTAAAAGGCCCATGAAAATATGCTGCAAGTTATATGAGGACTTTAATGGAGCTCAGCAGCCAGGAGGTTGGCAGTAGATACCTTTGATCCCTCCAAGTCCTCTTTCATTGGCCCCACTGCTGGAGGAGGAAATAAAAAGACAGAGAGGGAAGCAGATGCCAAGGGAGCAGATAAAAAGGTCCTCACACTATAGTTTGGTTTCTTGATCTGTGACTACAATAGTGGGCTGATTTGCTCCAAATTACAACCAGAAGTAAGAGAGGAAAAACATCTGTGACGTCTCAGCAACGTCAGGATTATAGTTAAGCCTCTTTGCATGGCGGTGAGTGGATGCTGCGCTTGCATCCAAGAGTCAAAACAAACACATGGCTGAAAAACAGCAGCAACAGCAGACCTGCTTCACGCTTATGAAAAAAAACAACCTCATAAATCCTCTTGGATCTTGTATTATCATACAAGCTCCAGGCTATATTTATTACAGCATATTAGTGTGCTATCTGAAGTTGTAACCATAGAGACCGGTATGAGGCACATGGCTGGCCTTCCCATCATTTATGGAGTGTGTGACGTCAAAGTGACCACTGTTTTCTTTCTCAGAGGGAGGTTTTTCCTTTTGTTCACAGCAGCGAGGGGTCTGCATGACAGACAGCAGGTTGAGTCACTTTCATGAAGAAGCAGGCTCAGCCATAACGCACCAGTAAAAGTCAGCAATGATGAATTCATATACTTCTTCTGACATAAGGACGTCCTCTCTTATGAACATAAAATGACTTGGAATATTTCTTTTCTAGTCTGATCACTACACAAACATTTCTGACTGAAGTGTGTATATAAATTCAGTGGGGAATAATCCTTCCATGTGAAGAAGTAAATGTTTTTTTTTTTCCAAATTCCATCTTTTACGTCCTAAATAATTCTTTTGAAATTAATTAATAACACAGAAACCTATTCCTGCCATGCGCCTCCAGACTAGTGGCAACAGCAATGAACAAACACCTGGTGAAACTGCATATCTGCTGAGCTTATCATATGAACTTCTTCTCAGTCCAAAGCTCCTGACAACGACTGTAAACAACAGCATCATGGAGAAGCATTGGTATGATGACCTGTTGAAAGGGAAGTGTGAGAAAGAAACTTCTTAAAAAGACAAAGGCTAATTTCAAGGATAATGAAATAATTTTTTATTTACACAGCCTTTTCATAGCAACTGAAGTTAACGTAGTCATTTGTCTGTACTGTGAAATCACAATATGTGTCTGTAAAATATTTTCTATCTCCCCTTTGAAATTTTACTAATCTTTATAAGTCATGAATGGAAAATTCCTACTCTACAAAACTACTACTCTATAAACTCTAGAAATCATGTTAATTAAAAAAGTTCTTAAAAATGTTGAATTACTGGAGCTAATCTATCAAGATAGTCATTGTACTGTGAAAAAGTATTTGCCTCATTATATATTTCTTCCAGTTATAGATCCCTATAGTTTTAAATCCAAGATCCCTTGGAAGACTTTGAAATTCTGCTATAATCTTATATAGACTCAAAAATCTCAGTGACTTTGCTTCTCATCTGTTCTTGAACTTTCTAACATCAGGACATAATGTGTTGCTGTTTGAGATCCTTCAGTCTATTTCATTTTGTGAGGCACGTTGCAAGTGACTTCTATATCTGGTCTGGTCATCAGGCCAGGTTGGGGCCTAATGAAACTGAATTTTAATTTTTGAAAAATATACTTCATCACATTTAATTCATTATATTAGACAGTATGAAAAACAAACAATTTGCACCATGCTGCCATGCAGATTGCCAAAACATCCGATCCAAGCAAGAACAAGCAGGAGCTTCGAGTTTGTTTCAATTGTAAATATTCCTCAAGGCCTATTTTCTTTAGAAATTTAGATTTCAAATAACTTGTGATGCATACACAGAGACCTTTATTTTTATTAATTATTAGTTTTAAGTGAAGTGAATAGCTTTCTTTAAGTTTCCAGAGTAATATACCAGGTTGAGGTCATAAAATATGACCTCAAGGTTATTGACAGCATAGTGTTCTGCCTAAAGTAACCTCACTGGTCCAGAAATCCTGTTTCCTAGTCCTCGTGGTGACCTACAGAGAATAACACACAGAAGAAGTTTGTTGACACATCCTGTCTGGTACCCAAGCCTGTCTATCAGTGCTATCAGAGCTGCAACCACAGCAAATGTCCCATATCTTTATGTCAGTCTGCTATTGATCTCTGCAGGCCTCAGACCCCATCTGTGTCTCCTGGTTTACGTTAAACAACAACCTTTCATGTTTAATGCAAAGTTTACATCAACTGTCAATGTGACATAGAACAAACTTTTGCAGCACCAATGTTCCCATTTTAGTCTGTCAGTCAGAGTAAAAAATAAACAAAACTAGCAGCTGTAGAAATATCACTCAGCATAAACAAAATTTGTTTAAGAGTGTGATTTAGTAAAAAAAAAAAAATGTTTCCCCTATAACTTCTGATAAACTTTAGGTTGTGCTTCTTATTGCTTTATTTCAGCAAATTCTTTATCAGGATAGTTAGCCATAAAAGGAAGATTTGTGACGTGAACTAATCAAAGTTGTCCTGTTAACACATTCTCCACCTGTACATCTCTAATGCTCTTCCACAGTAGAGACGTGTCTCATTGTTGCTTTTCTCCAATTAATGTTCTCCAGCGCTCCATGAAATGTTGAAACCTTGCAATATTTTTCATTTCTTTCCTCAGTGAGCTTTAGCCTTGTCCACAACTTTCTCCCTGACCTGTGTGCTGTTCCTCTTTATCGTCATGATGCTGTTTTCTTATTTTACTAATGTTAGATAACAAACCTTGGAGACCTTCACAGAACGGCTGGGCTTAAATCACTCTATTTACTAATTAGGCAACTTCTGAAGGTAATCGGTGCCACTGTTTTTCTTTTAAAAGGTAACAAATAAGAGGGCACACATATGTTTTTTTTATGTTTCACAGTGATGTCCTACATTGTTTTGGGTTTTCCTATTAAATTCTACTAAAATTCACAAAAGTTTGTGGTTGTAATTCAGCAGGCGCTCCTCGTACTCATTGTACAAACACAGAATATCTTCATTAATAAAGCCCAAATATTAATTTTCAAAAAGTGCAAGAACAAGGTGTTAACATTTCCTTTTTGTGCGATCAGTTTGTTCAAAAGCTGGAAGGTAGTTTGAGGCCATTGCTGCTCACTTTATGAATCATCCAAAGTTTGCAGTTCCCTGTTCACGTTTGCAAAAGGCTCTCCTTACCCTCACCACCTTCTGCTTCGTGTTTGCACTAATGGGACCCTGGAGGCTCTCTGTCTGAGCTCAGCTCAACAGCTCACTGGTTTTTGTGCTAATGTGTGTTGGCCTCTGTGACACCAAAAACCTCAAAGATCTGTCAATAGGATACATTTCTAACTCCTCATTGATCAAGTTGAGTTTGTTCAATGTCCACAAGTTAGTCTCAAAATTCATTAGTGCCTCAGGTAAAGATTGTGATCGAATGCTCTGCATTACACCTTTTTTTTTTTTCTTACTAACTGCTGATCTTAAAAGCTTCACACTTGTCGAATCTCACAGTGCCAGACTACATCCTGTCCATCAGTGTCTTTGTGAGTCTCTGTGACACTTTATCCACAGGATAATTTGTCATTCCGTATTCAGTGCATCGATGTGGCACATTCACAGTAGTTAATGTTGCTTGCACTTAAGCAGCAATATCAATGAGTCATCACCGCTCAAATAATGTGCCTCAGTTTGTGTGAGTCAGAAGCAAAAAAGTAGATAATTTCACTGTTGGAAACTGATCAATAGTTAATGACATGATGAGTGAGGGGTTTCACTGGAGCTGTTTACAAAATTAAACATTATCCGAATCTACAAAAGTCAGTTTTAGTTTCACAAACACATACATATATAGATTAAAACGTTGTATGGTGTAAAGCAACCCCTACCTTCAGCGATGATACAGAATATGAAAAAATGACCTATTTTAACTAAGTCACTCAAACTAGTTGCTTTATTAAATATGCATTATTAGTCTGAGTTTGAACCCTGTTTGTCTTATGAACTGCAGTAATTCTTAATAACGTAGATTCAATGAGGTGTCACAAATGTTCTAGAAATTGTAGGGATCAATCCTGACAGGACAGTAACATGCAATTGCTTTCTTAACACCTGCGTATTTATGATGCCAATCTCCTGCTACACCACATCTTAAAGATCAGTCAGGTTGAGCTGTGAAGACTGTAGAGGCCATTGGAGTAGAGTTAAAACACTGTTATGGTTAAAAAAAATCTGCTTGAGAGCATTTGAGCTTTGAGGCAGTGCATTATCCTTCTGGAGACTGGATGAATTCACAATGTTGATCTGTGATCTTAAATGGAAGGAGATGATGCTGAGTTTGGCTTTGGTGTTTGAGCAATAATCAGTTGGTAGTAAAGGGCCAAGTTGTGCCTAGCAGATATCCTGAGCACCATTACATCACCGCCTTCCTGAACTGCTTCGACAAAGCAGAATGGATCTGTGCTGTCATACAATTTTGACTCTGCCATTTGAAAGTTTTTCCAAACTGTGGCCAAATCTTGATAGGCCTGCTTGAATTATAGCTGTGCTTTATTATCATTAGTTTATAGGAGTGTCACCTTGTGTGGTGTTCTGCTGCTGTAGCCCATTTATTACAAAGTTTGAAATTTAGAGATTGTACTGCGCATAGTTTTGTTGAATGGACTGACTATTTGAACCGTTTGTTGTCTACCATATCACACCACTCTGCCTATTCATTCTCCACTTCTTTACCATGTTTAGATGCTTAAATACCTTGAGTTGCTGCTGCATGATTAACAAAGGTAATTTTATTCTAATAAGCAATTGAACAGTGACTCCATATTAAAAGTATTGGATCACTCCTAAATATCATTAAATATAGGTGTTCACATTACTTCCATTGGCCGAAGTTGTACATAATCCAACACTTTGGTTTGGCAATTGCTTTTACGAACACTTGTTAGAAATTGGTCACTCTGTGTTGCAGGGAAAGGGTGTCCTCTTTGTGATAATTGCATTCCTGAAATCTCCTTTTAGCACAATCAAGTGTTTTATGTATCTTTACTTAGTGGAAGCAGTTGAACAGCTTCTTCTAAGCTGCCAGCTTCCAATTGAATTGTATGAATTCACTATGGTCATCTGTGATCTTAAATGGAAGGAAATAGAGAAAAAAAACTGCAATCTCACCATCAAGTAGTAGGCAGTGAATATATTCACAGAGTAGGAACAAGACCAGCTGAGATGCTCAATATCCCAAAGTCCTCCATGGTATGAAAAGTCAAAGATGCCCCAAGAGAAGACTGACAAAACCCCTGAATAAATGGTCTAACCTTTTAGCACGAGTTAGATTTAATTTTGTTTTTATTTTGGACCCCTTAATAATTTAAGCTTTTGAGCCATAAGCAGAAAACCGCAAGCGCAAAGTTATCAAGTAAGAACTATAACTGAATCCAGTTATCCTATTAAAGGTATATTTGCCGTTTGCAAACAGAGTATTTAAGCTTTGCCCCCTTTCTAGACTATCTGAGAGAATCAGCCTGCTGCAAATTGCACAACACGGCAGCAGATTAGAGAAATACAAAAAAGTTCACCAATAAAGTGGTTCACAGATTGTTTTACATCAACATCTTAGTTCTTAAAACAACGCATATTCTCAAACTTGTGGGAAGGAATAATAGACGATGCCAGATTGTCAGCTTTGTGTGTGCTTTGTTGCATGTGCACAACAGAGATATTGCCTGAAGGCTTGTGAATGGCTATAAACACACACAGGGCATTTGTGAATAATTAAGACTGGAGTTGCAGCTTGTCACATGCAATTTCTGTAAATTATAGACACCTCTTATCCTAATGGGAGATAACATTTCACTATTTGTCCTATTATGTGCACATAGGGGTTTTTGCTGTGCAGCTGCAATGTAAAACTCAACTAAAACACATGATGCACTAGCTTTTTGGCTGCACTAATCTGCCAGCATTGGACCAGAAGTAAAATCCATTACAGTCTGTACACATAATGCACAAGCCCCAAAGCTGACATGAGAGTTTGTGCCTGGTGCAGATATCCACACATACAAAGAAAAATAGTAATTTGAACAAATATATGTTGTTTTAGTTTCACATACTCAATAGCTGGCTGGTGTTTCCACACTCTCACAGAAATGTACAACTCTGCACGCAATCTGGTGCTAAAAACACCCCGAGCAGCAAAAGAGAAAGAAACTAGTTAATAAAAGCCAATCAAGCTGCTGACGTGACGACTAAAGGAGGCAGGGCTCATGTAAAATTAGCTTTTGTTGAAAATAAGATAGCATAAATGTAGTTTTTTGTTTGTTTGTTTTTGCATTGTTGGTTTCCTGCTCGGCTTAAAATATATAAAACTGGTTCTGAGCCAATACTTGGGGTACTGGCATGCAAATGTTTACTAGAAACGTTAAAGAACAAAAAGCATCATGAAGAGGGATAGCACTAGTATGAATCACAAGGGGCACTTTGAGGAAGGGAAGGTTTAATTTATTTTATTTACTCCAGAGTTCTAACTGGAACAAGATCAAATAAATCACAGCAATTCAGTTTAGTTTAGTGATTTTGATTTCATTCCCTTCCAGAAAAATAATCACTTTTGTTGATGACCAGAGAAGCAAATTTGATCTAAAACCATTCATCAAATTTCCACAGCATAAACTACACTGCAAGAATAATTGTTTATTTGCTGCACACTGTTACATAAGATATAGCCTTGAATGTTATCCAGTGTTTTCTGATAAGAGTGGCTCAAAGTGGAGGCAGTTACACTGCGTTCCTATGTTGGTAGACAGTCGTTTCATAATACTTTGACACCACCAAAATAGTGGTGACAGTGGCGATTGTGCTCAGATTCCTGAAGCCTGAGCTCGGCTGCTAACTTCACACCCCTGTGTGTGCTGTGTGTGATACAGGGCGAGGCCTCCAGAGGGGAACAGGTGAAAGGGTAACCTGATCCCAACAGCTGACACAGCAGCATACTGTCTGTGTACACAGCCAGTTGTGTTGGAGTTACATTAACTGTGTCAGTGGCACAACCAGTTTGAATAATTCATGACTTGACATGACTCTCAGAGTAATCATTGTCATGGAAATGCAACAGTGTCAAGGCAAGCAGAAAGCTAAACTTCACTAAATTGTGACTTAGTGTTAGAAGTTTTCTGTTTTAACTGAACACAGGGGATCTTTTTTTAACATTTAGTTCTTAAAAGTGACCTTTTAATTGTATTTTTGTAAAATGATGTACTGAACTCTACTGTCTTATTACCTCCCTCTGCCACACATCTGGAATCAGAACCTCCACAGTGGAACTGATTCTGGACCATTGTGAGCGATGAGTGCACAGGAGACACATAATTAAAAACCAAATTAACTTTCTTTCAGAGTGGCTCTTGAGTTCGCTGAAGCCATCGGGTTCATACGGGTTTTAAATACTTGCCCGCTTAAATGAGACATCTTTGATGGTCTTATTGTTGAAGTGTGTAGGCGACTGGATTCAATTCAAATGAATCTGTACAGAGAGATTCTGTACAGATTCATCTTAACACTAATGCTCCTTAACACTAAAGCTCCTTCAGCACCATGATGATGTCTGTTTGTTGGTTTAGTCTGAACTCATAACCAAGCTTTATAATGTCACATTATACAACCTAGTTGTGTAACATCAATATTAATAAAAAGGCAATAGTCAACAATAAAAAAGGCATCTGATATCGCATATCACCTTCATATCTATTCTGAGGAACATGGTGGTGGAAACATTATGCTGTTGGGGGCAGAGAAGCTGGTCATAGTAGTTTGGAAGATGAATGAAAGAAATACAGAAGAATCCTGGTTAAAAAAAAAAATTGTTAAGAGACTAAAAATTACTTAAGACCGGTGGAGATGTGTTTAGGATCCCAACTAGAGCAACCAGAGTGACAGTACAATAATTAAAATCCAACAATTTTCATGAATTATAATGTTCCAGTCAAAGTACTTACCTAAATCAAGGTGAAAAGTTTTTCCTCGTCAAACTCTAAATGGAAACAAAGAATATGTGAATGAAATAAATATAAATATATGGAAATATTTTTTGTATTTACAGAAAATATCTGAACAAAAACAGAAAGAGAATTTGAGAAATGTAGGGAACTTTATTAAAGGAAAATGTACCCTGGTATCAACTTTGCTTGTTTATTTCTGTGCAGAGAGCCTGATATACCTGCATGGGCTCCACTACTCTACCAACTGCAGCTGCTGGATATCAGAGACAAACCGGACCCGGAAACTCTACCCATCGCTGACCGCATCCGCATTGGCAACCAGAAGAGAGAGCGAGGAAACTTTCACTTCCAGAGAGAGGAGTACAGCCTGGCTGCCAGAGCTTATTATGTAGCTCTGGAGGTGCTGACCACACACAGCCAAGGTAGCACTGATTTAATGATGGGGTATTTCTATACTGCTGGCTATAACAAGGGCATGCAAACAAACAATGCAGGTATAGAATGTCATCTGACAGGAGTGCTTCACCAATCACACTAATTGCAGCGTCTCTATGCATGGCTGCGTCCATCTGTGCTGAGCGCCGCCGTAAATGCTTTCACTTAATTTTTTTGCATGATCAAAGCCAATCAACTTTCCCACCATTTCAACCTCCTTAATCACGCTAATTATCGACGAAGCAGAGAAAGCCTGAGGGGTAAATGCAGCTGAACAAGACAATGAAGTAAAAACATGAGCTGCCTCATAATGAATCAATAAGAGCTGAATGCTGAGTGAATCCGATGCAACACCGAAGAAAGGAGTTTGTTCAGATCATACAGATATTGTAATCAGTCAAAGAGGAGATGAAGAATTAAACTGGAGAAATGCAAATGTTCTCATATTTACAGGTCTATCAGAATTTTAAATTATTTGAATCCAACTTTAAGTGTTCAAAAGCCAGAACCAACCAGAACAGAAGTATTCATACAAAGATTAAAGTCCACACAGGAAGACACAGGTAACATTAGAAACGCTCTGCTAAAATCATAGAACGTTTTTTTTAAAAATCCGGCTATTATTTACTAAGTGAAAAAAGTACCAGATATGTCTTTATCTTTCTATTCCACCTTGAGGGAACAAACATGTTCATTAAAGAAAATCTAAATAATTTCCAGCCTTTATTTTAGTGTCAGGACACAAACAACTGGTGGAAATATTATCAACTATTTTACTCCAATCAGCATAAAGTCAAAACTAGACATTTCAGAAAAACATATGAAAAATCAAATGGCTAAAATCAGCAAGAAGGTTAAACCTGGTACACAGAAACTGTTCATAAATTGCTTGAATTTGTGATCCAACAAGTCAAGAGTCCAGAGTAAATGTCATATGTTTGAACAAGTCCTCGCTGTTTTGGTCAATACCTCTTTCAGTTGGACGTTTGGGTCTGGTACAGAGACCACGCAAGGGAAGGAATAATATAAACAGCTGAATTAAAAAGCAGAGCATGAACCACTGGGAATTTTTTCTTTAAATTTGCTTTTTTAAAATAAGGATTAAAAGAAAAAGAATCATTCCTCCCAAGATGATTTATACAACTACTTTTTTCTCCCCCATTTATTTTTTTTTTCCTTATTGGTTTATATTAAAGTTAAATTAATCCAGTATCAAGTGCATGGGGGCATGCAGTGAGCTACATGCCTGTGTCTGTCCAGATGGTAATGATGTTGGCATGAAGGAGGAGGAGGAAGAGGTGCGGGAATATCGGGTGAAGTGTCTGAACAACATGGCCACCGCTCAGCTCAGACTGGAGCAGTTTGACGAGGCGCTGCACACCAGCCGGGACGTCCTGACCCTCCAGCCCAACAACGTCAAGGCGCTTTTCAGGACCGGAAAGGTGAGGGTCACGTTATCACTGAGAGATGTAATACAACAACTCACCCAATCTCTAATAATGACCACACATGGCGCTCTTTGAAGGAGGAGAAATCTGTTTCATCTTGTGTTCATATTATTTTGAGGGAAAATGATAGTGAAACACAATTACTTTAATTTATGGGTATTCTAGAAGTGCTCATGCTGCTGATCTTCTAATCTCTTTCAGCTGCTGTCAGATAAGGGCGAATACAAAGAGGCCATGGAGGTGCTAAAACAGGCCTTGAAACTGGAGCCAACCACCAAGGTGAGATCATGTGGCTGAGATGATCCTTCCTCTTTTGTGTTCCTTCCTAACCTGCCAGTACGTTGCCATCACATACAATGTTTGATAAGAGGCACTGGTTTCCAGTCAATATAAATTTAAACATATTATTAGTCCACCTGAGAGCCTTGTACAACTTTTCAGACAACTTTTACTTCATTTTCAGATTTTGTTGCATTACTGTGAACTTCAACATATTTTTGGAGGATTTCATGGGATAGTCCAACACAAATTAGTGATTGTGTTGTGGAAAAAAAATCTGATATATATATATATATATATATATATATATATATATATATATATATATATATATATATATATATATATATATTTTTTTTGACAAATAAAATTGAGTCCACTATTTGTAGATCCTCCTTTTGATGCATTTCCAGCTGTAAATTATATGAATGACTTTATCAGCCGCACACAACTGGAGCCTGAAATCTTTGATCAATCTCATTTGAAACATGGTTTGTTGAAAAGCTTTAGATTATCCCCTGGACTTTGACTGGACCATTTTAACAGATGAATGTCTTTTGATCCATCTATTGCAGCTCTCACTGATGTTTAGGATTGTTGTCCAGGACTTTTCTGTGTTTAGGTAGACATTAGCTTGAAAATATCCTATCCTATCCTAACCCCATTCTTTATAAGGCTTGTTACATTTTCTCCCAGTGATTTGTTTGATTCTCCAAAGAGGCTCAGGCAAGGTTCAGACAAATAAAACCAGTAGAACAGAATTTCATCTGTTCTACTGACATGTCAGTTTGTATCATTATGAAGCCCAGGGTTCCAAGATAATCTAAGGTTAGTGTCATTAATTTCAGCTATAGAACATACATTTTACAGAGTAATAAAGATTGCTTTTCACAAATTATTTTCTGTATAGTCTGAAAATCCAGTTTGAAATGGCTGTGTGTCAGGAGTACTTCCCATAATCTGTTTACAAAATCCCACTGCCAGAAATACAGTGACCTGACACAGAGGGCAAGCTGCCACCATCACCAATATATCTGGACTTGCCCAGACGGGTTAGAAATATCTGCTGCTTTGATACTTACAGCTTTAAGCAGAAGCGTGAAGTAATTCTTTGACGAAACTAGATTTTGGACATTTTTAGAGTATATATATAAAATATTATATTATTATTTAAAGCAAACATGTTTGCTATTAAAAAATGGCAAACAAGCAAAATGAAAATATTTGACTTGTTCTGTATGTTCAACAAGTCCTTAAAAACTCTTAATATTCTCAAAAACTAATATTAGTTAAGAATAAAAAGTAAGAATAACCAAGCTTTTGGTTATTTGAATTTCACATTTTGCTCCAGTTTAATAAACACAGGTCCCATCTAAAGTCGTGGTTCAAAAAGATATTGAAGATAAATTAAAATTACTCAAGAACAACATTTGGAAAAAGTCTGACATGCACTGTCAACTGTGGAATCTTGCAGCCTTTCGAAATCAAGTCCAGGATGGACTCAATTAAAGCTGTAGAAATACCAAGGATGACCAGTGGAAGAAGCTCAATTTTAAGCTTCATGCATGTGAAAAGCTATGCAAATGTAATTTCTTGATTTTGTTTAATACATTTGCAAAAATCTCAATAACTTTATTTCACATTGTTATGATTTGATGTTGTGTGTGGAATTTTGAGGAGTCATTTATTACATTCTCATAAAATGTGGTAAAAGTGAAGTGCTGTGAGCACATTACTCATGTACTGAATACTTTTAAAGTTTTCTTAAAGACATTTTCTTCTATACATTTAGGCAATCCATGCAGAATTGTCCAAACTTGTGAAACGACAATCAGGAGGCAAAGATATGCAACAGTGGAGAGTCAAACCAGCAAAGGTGCTCGGAGATGACATCACCCCATTCCTTATTCCTTCTAAGAAAAAGTCTTCAGTAAGCCATCAAATAGAGTAGAAACCACACAAGTTACACACTTATTCTTGCCTCTCACACAGGCAAGAATAAGAAGATAGAGGAAATAGAGACAAACTTATGTTCTAGATTAGTTAGGATTGCTGATATTTCTTTGGATTTGCTAAATGCCATAAAAAAAAAAAAAAAAGTTCTTTGTATTACTTATTTCAAATGTTTAAGTTTGTGTGCCCTGAGAACACCATAGCTCCGATAGACTTTTTTAAAAAGTAAGAATAAACACCATTGGAAACTCCAGTGATCATGTTCAAATGTGGATCAACCCCAGAAGAAATTATAAAGCTAAATTAGTTAAAAGTCGATGCATTGCAGAGGCTGTCAGAAAGCCCTGCTCTCTGCTCCTTCTGTGGAGAATAAACCTGATTCAGTTACATAAGTTCTGGTAAAAGTAATGGGCCAAAGGTCCATGAGATTATTGTGTAAGGATTTTAAAAGGATACCCAAAACATTGATGCAAAAACAGTTAAGTAAAATACTAAATAAATATATGTAAAAACTTCAAAATTAAAAAAAACAAAAAATGTAAATTATATTCTCACTCATTCTGGCATTTGGCAAATAGAAATTTCAGTAATCATAACAAATAAAAAAAATGGATTTAATGTCAACAAACAAGAACAAAGAGATTGGCATATTTTTATATTGTGCATGTAAATATCTGGCTTTAACTGTAATCAACTCAATCATTTCATTTGATATTAGGATAAATCGCACTCATACACTGCCCTCTTCTGTTTTCAGGGACTTTCCTGGAAGTTCATCCTGGGAGCTCTGGCGGTGGCTTTGGGCAGTTTGGTGACGTCTGTGATTATGACTGCAAGAAACTAAAAATCCTGAGCAGGAAGGAAAAATACGTGATTCACTGGAACTTATTGATTTCCAGTTGTCTTCCAGCAGGTTCCCACCGTATGAGCAGCACAGCCGGGAAGAAAACGGAACTTGAGCTTTGAATGTTTTTACTGAAAAGTGGATTTTAGAAGAGAGTCAGCTGATAAGTTTATAAAAGTTATTTGCAGTCAGTTTTATTTGTGGAAGGGATTGCCTTTATTTTTGCTTACAAAGATGCTTTAAAAAAGTAAATATAAAGTAAAATAGCTCAAAATTACATTTGATCAACGCTCCACAAAGTCCAAATGTTAAAATATATTTTATCATAAAACATTGAACGAGATGTTGGTAAATGTAATCCTCTGAACAAATTCATCTTTGATTGCATTACAATCCTGATTCCAAAGAGACATTTAAACGAAAACATTTGACAAACTCTTAAAATTATTAAATATGTTTAGGCTAAATCCTAATTCAAGTAATACTTATCCATTTCCAAATAAATATAAAAGCTTAAATATTTTTGACAAATACATGATGTGAATTTGTATTTATACGTGTGCAGTTTACTATAAAATCCTTCATTCTGACCAAAGAGTAACCCTTCATGAAACTATGTTTACAGTTAAGAGGTGAAATAGAATAAAGTAAAAACAAATGTAAACAAGCTTAATGTTGTTCCTTTTTGAGATACAAGCAGCATGATAATCTTCATTGTTCTGTCCTCATGTTTACAGTTTACAGCAACCTTTAACAACCTTCTTCGGGAGAGTTCCATTCAATATGATCTGAGATTCTGACTCCCACCTCAATTTGCCATTTTTCTTTATTTCTCTGTAGAAACATAAGAAAGAAAGACACAGATGGATCTCAATGTACGGTACTTTTAGAAAAGGCATTTTTGCCACATCAACAAAAAGTTATACATTTTTTGAAGGCTCACTCCTGAACCTGGCTGACCTGACCCCCATAGAGAATGTATGGAGTGTTTCTCATTTCCGGTCCTCAGGTTTGTCCTACATGTTTTAGGCGTTTCCCTTCTGCCACACACCTGATTTGAAAAGCGAGTGACTAACAGGCTTCTGTAACACTTGATGGTATTGGTGGGCATTTATTGCATCCTTCATCATGCAATCGCATAAATCATGTATTCTGCAAAAGAGACGCATCTAAAATAAGCAGAGCATGTTGAAAAACACTGCTCTGGAGGAAAGTGAAGGCATTTATTTAAACAACCTTGCCTTTCTTTAGGCCTCAGCGCAGGCACTGGCTGATTAGCTCTGCGTCACTGACACAGTAACTCAGTTGGGCATATTAGTATTAAGCACTAATTCTTGAATGCATATACTGTGCAGAATGTGGGCTTTGCTTTTCAATATTTCTGTTAAATATCTTTGTTCATAAGTCATATGATGTTCTTATTAATTATAAGAACATTATACTTTTTTAATCAGCTCTCAGGAAAAAAAATCCTCTAAAAAATGTAAAGTTTGAAACACTTTACCTCATGTAAAAAAGATAATTAACATTTTGATGACATAATTAGTAGAAATGTGCCATGTATAGCTTCCAAAGTAAAACACAAATCCCAACTTTCCTACCGTGCCAGATGAAGCACAGCTTCAACAATGTTGGTTCCTTCTTTGGCACTCGTTTCACAGAACATGGCGCCGTATGCCTGCAAAGGAAAGACAAAGCAAAGCAAAGCGTTAACATTCTTGACTGCAGACTGTTTACTCTGACACCTTGAGGGCTGAACATCTTTATAAAACAATCATCCATGTGGTGAAAGTAACACCTTGGCCAGCTTTTCTCCATGTGAGCTGCAAACGCAGCTTCCTTCAGGAAGTTGCTCCTGGAGGTCCACCTTGTTTCCGACAACACAAAAGGGAATTTTTTCATCTGCAGACTCCTTAAAATAATAAAAAACAAACAAAAAAAATAGAAGGAGATATACAATATGCACTACAACCATCTGTGAAATTTATTTAATGTCTCATCAGAGTTGCGGATACCTGAATTTGATCTATCCACTCTCTGACGTTCAGAAAGCTCTTTTCTGAGGTAACATCATAAAGCAGCAGGACTCCATGAGCTTTACGGAAAAAGGACTTGGCAATGCTACGGAATCTAAAGTACAAGGAAGCACAGCTCTTTTTAAACAAAGTGCATCTTTCACTGAGTCAATGTTTACACATTTGCAATGATCCAATCCATTTGTCCATGTCGCTACCGTCTTGATAAAACTTCTTCCTGGGGAGCGGTTTACCTTTCCTGACCGGCTGTGTCCCAAATCTGCAGACTCATTGTCTCTCCGTCCACCTGCATCTTCTTCATCTGGAAATCGATACCTGGATGCAGAAATGTATCATGTTAAAATATCTGTAGTCAGGAATCCACAACTGTGAGATGAATTTTTTTAACAAATTTCTTAAAAAACAGATCAGATGGTAAAAAGTGAAGCAGGTAGAAGCTCTGTGGATAAAATAACTCAGAGTCTTTCCAGTGTATTTGTAAGTAAAAAACACTTGTGGATGTGAAGGCAAAATATTTACTGTTACCTACCCAACGTTGTCTGAATGTCTGCTCTAAATTCATTGAGTGTCAACCGCAACAGAAAACTGGACTTTCCAGCTCCTGCATCTCCTGCTAAAACAACACGGTACACTGGCAAAGGTCCTTCTGTCACTGTGATGTCATCCCCTAAATCCTGCAAAGAAAGTCAAAAAGAGAATTATGAATATGAGATCATATAAAGTAAGATATGCAGTTATGTTTTGCACAAATTTGAAATCGGCATCTTGTCCTGCAGTGACAAGATGTCATACAAAGTATTATTCATGTTGAATAAGAATACAACATGAATGTTTAACCTTCTTCACTATCGAGAGCCATTTTATTCAGAATTAAATATTGTTAAAAACCAATTAATGAATACTCCAAATAAATAAGTCTCCACATGAAATAAAAATGGGGAGTTTATTTAGTCAGTTACAGTTTATTCTCCACTGGCATAATTGATCCAATAATTCATTAGTTCTATAGCTGGATCAAAGATTCTATGAATTTATAATTAGTAATCCACAATAACTTTTAGCCTCTGGCCCATGTCTGTCTTATTACAACATGTAGCACAATAGAAAGAGGCACAGAAAAAAGTTGAGGCACAGAAAAAAGTTACCAAAATGGTATGAGCTAACTCCTGCACTGAAAAAATCTGAATTTATTTAATTAATTTGAATTCCAACAAATTTGTCCTAGTCTATGTTGTTGCCCGTTTGTTAGATATCATGAATCCAAGTTTTTTTACCTTGGTGGAAAAAGCAGATAAGCGTTTTCGCAGAGATGAAGTGGTGGAACTGGTTTGGCTGGGAGTTACAGAGACCGTAGCCTCAGACCTAACCTCCGATATCTGCAACAACCAAAATAAATATAATTGTAAAAGGTTTGGGGTGAATAAAAACTGTTTTTAATTGATCCTGCCTTGACCTCAACGTCTGACGGGACGGACGAGTAACTGTGGTGCACGGTTTCCACAGAACTCATGCTGTCGTCAGTGTCACAGTCACTGGCTAAGCTCTCAACCGTGTCCATTGGCAAGCCGCTGTCCAGGTACCGGTCAGCCCAGGTGGACACGCGGAAGATGCTGGGATTCTGCTCGGATCTCCACACATACACACACACACACACACACAAATACATCAGATTATTGTGGTGACAATTGATCTTTCCTGTGATCAATCCATCTCGTCATGCAGGTGAGCACAAGGACTCCATCTACCTGCCATGATTGAGTGTGCTCTGTCGAATAGGTTTTATTCTCCTGGCAGGGATTTCGTCTTGAGGAGACAACTGTTTAGTGGATTAGAAACATTTTGTTTTACTTGTGTGGTTGGCAGAACATTGAGGTTCTTTCTAACAATGCCAGCAGGTATGAGGAAACATAGCTGAGCAAACAAGGAACTCACCCTCCTTTTAGCTGCAACCATTTGAGTGGCTAAAGCTGAGCGCAGTCCATCATTACTGTCATAAAGCTTCTTGTTCATTTCCCTGATGATGTGTTCAAGAAAATACAAGGGCATATGATTAATATTCATACAGTCCCTTGAGGAAAACATGAAGTTGTTCCTCATTCTGTAATTTCTCTTTAGGTTTCATCTTTTTCAAAGTTGTTATTTTGGCATTTCTTTGTCATTTCTTTCCTCTTATGGGTATGAGTTATCATTTAGAATTATTAGCAGCAGGTTACAAAACAAGTCCAGCTTGTTTCTTTTTTAAATAATTGTGTTTAAAGCAAAAAAAACCCCCCCACCAAAAACAAACAAAAAAACACAAAACAATCAAGTTTATTTCAGCAACAAAACACTTTTAAGTTCTGTCAATAATTGAAGAAACCAGTATGCCTTATATTTTGTCAAGTGCCATTATCACACATCAATACAAGCATAACTGAGATTTCCATCTAATAATTATAACATAGCTAAAGGGATTTATGATAAATATTTTCTCCAGGCTTCATTATAGGAGCTCACCAAAGATTACAGAGGCTTTCAAATTTTTCATAGCAGATAGAATTCAGTTCCAACAACTACAAAATCATTATGTTTGTTTTTTCTTTTTTTCAGAAGAATCACAAGAAGCACTAATGTAGCACACAGAGCAGCAACAGAGCCTGTCAAATAAACTACTTGCTGTGCAAACAACTGAGCTTTTTTTTCTGGTAGCTGTGAGGGCACACCTTACAGCCACATATTCAGTCTTAACAGACCAATAAAAAGAGCAGAAACCAATTTTGTACAGCGCAAAGATGCTCTTTGTGTATAAACAGACATTAGATTAGAATGACTCAGTCTCAGACGTACATTTTCAATATTATACAAATAACAGCCAGCACTATGTTGCCAAAAGCATTTGGCAATATTTGCCTTGACTCAACTAGAGCTTAAGTGACTTGTGTGGTTTATCACAAAAATCTCCATAGACTCCAATTGATACAGAATACAGTGGCCTGGTTCACGCTTTTCCAATAAGCATATTAAGGCTGTCCACAAGCAACTTCATGAGCTTTCTGTGAATTACTGCAATGATTTTACATTTTTTCCTCTCAGTTTCACGTCTTGCAACTTTGCACCTCCACATCTCTCTGATCTTCTGCTTATCATGACTTTTTCACAGACTTTAAGATCCACACTCTCCATTTCCCTCACTGCACCATCTAACCATCTAGATGGTTAGATCTAACCATCTAATCTCCTAGATACAAAAAGCTATAGAAATTTGAACTAAGTGGCTCCTCGCCTTAGGATTTCCATGATATTTGCAAAACTGGTTGCTTCTCTGTTTTTAAAGTCATTTTAATTTTGTTACGGTTTCTTAAAAAGTTTAATTTTCTATTGCTGACCTTCAGTTTTGGTGCCATGTTGATATCTAAATTTGATCTATTCTATACAATAATAATACAATAACAATCATCCAAATTTTGACATTCTTCATTAGGCCATCCAAAACAAGATATACGATCAAGGTGGACTCACTGGAGGATCTGAATGTGATTAGAGTACGACTGATGTTCTGTCACCATCTTTTTTAATACTTCTGTTTCTCTGTGAACAACAACAACAACAACAAAATCACACACTTTCATTTCATAAAACAATGGAACAAAATTTATTAGTTGAACTAGAAAAAAAAAAACAAAAACAAAAAAAACTTTACCTTTCATGCTGGGCTTTCTGCTCTCCAAACATGTTCTTCAGCTTGTCCAGTTCAGAGTGGAGTACAGCCATGTTTGACTGGCTTTGCACCAGAGAACTTCGCAACTGCTCATTTTCCTGCACAAAGATGCACTTTCAGCAATTTAACCCAAAGTGCATGTGATACATTTGACTTGGAATCCAGAGGTCTTTACCTGTAAGAGATCACTGATCTGTTTGTTCAGTTTGATCACCTCATCTTTTGCGTGGTTTAGTTCAGAGCTTTCCTGGTTCTCCAAATTAAAGCCATACAAACATTTTGTTAGACAGCTCAAACACGTTTCAGTTCTGTACTTTGCTGACAGTTTTCTTTTTTTTTTTTTACATTTCATATATTGTCAAATACTATAACAGGAGAAAGAGGAAAAATGTTATTTTATATACTAGGCGCTATTACTGGAAAGTCTAACATTGAAGTAACAATGAAGAGTGGGATCACTGTTTACGGATGTCCTCAAACACATGTTTGGCTTAGGTTTAAAATAAATCTCTTGTAATTTAGAAGCCCACACATTTTACTCATCACTGTGCACAGCATTAATCAGTAATCCTGCTTACAAGGAAGAACTGGTTTCATCATTCCTGTTTACTATCAACTGTGGCCATCTACAGGACAAAAGTAGCAATCACTTCCACAAACAGACAGCTGCTGTGTTAAAACATATGCACTTTGTGTTTTATTATTCTCTGAGTACTTTCAGAAAAGGCTTATGTTAGTTCCAATAAAGTTAAAAATATATATATATGAGTAATATCATCAATAGTTGTGCATTTCTTTCAGACTGGTTACAATGAACAGGCACTTCTCCAAGTTTTTATGCTGCACCTAGCAAAGTAAGTCCTTTAGTCCGTTCTGATCTGGGACAATTTGTGTACAGTTTGTGCAATTATGTAGGTATCTATACACATATATGATTAGATACTCATAAATATACATCGAGAGATAGATATAAAATATAAGGCAAATTTATTTGAGTATACTAACTTGGCCATTTCAGATTATTCTACTTCCACTTAAAGTCCCAATACAATAACATAGTATTTAAAGTATCTTTCAAATGAACCTGCAGCATATCTTTTACAGTTTTTAGAAAATAATGTGCATGTGTTTCAGATGTGTGTGACAGGCTGAAAATAAACTTTGAATGCATAAGACTGTTTTCGATGGAATTTGTTGTCCTCGTTGTTAAAGTTAAAACACAGAATATTTCCCAATGGAGAAAAAAGGCATATGTGTTTTCTGTGACAGGTCTACCATTAACAGTTGATCAGCTGTGGCATGCAGATCTGCAATCTCATCGTTGTGTTTCCTCTGCATGGTTGCTATGATTCCTTCCATTTTCTTTCGCTCCTGTAAACATGAAACCAAAGCAGTCAGAGGTGAAGGCCAGCTAAGAGCTTGAAGTGGGGCTTTCATCTGACATTACAGACCCTCTTTGTGAGAAAGACGCTTAACTTGTTGAGTTCACCACAGCTATGTAGGTGGTTCTGGTAAAAACAAGCTTTTTGTTTCAGCTGGAATTAAACTGCGCTCTAAATGCAACATTAACTCATTATTTTACTTTTATTCAATGGCTCCTTTTGCCAAAACAGTGATGAGTAATTTTTTATTTAATTTTCTTCATATAAAGGAGTATCAAAGGAAAAAAAAAATCTACATACAGCACTCACCTTGTCTCTGGCCCGCTCCTCTGCTCGGGCTAACTGTTGCTGAACATCGTCCTCCAGCTCTGCCAGCCGACTGGTATTTAACTCTTCGGCTCTGTTTTAACAAAAGTGGACAAGACGTGTTGGAACTGCAGGCTCACAAGTGCTTAACCAAAGCTCAGGTCCACTCGGTCAAAACTCAACACTTGACGACTCTGCTCAGAGCAACCCTCACAACAAACTAACCAGAGACAAGGGAGGGACAGAGTTTTGTAAAAATGTGCTGATCTCTTTCCCCACACACATTCTCAGCACACAAATGAGAAAAGACTTTGCTAATGGATTCCCAGACATGTTTAAAACACAATAGAGAAACATGCTTGGCTTCTTATAAGGCTAAGTAACCGGGCAGGCCAGTGTATTTAAAGCTTCCTGCTTCCTTGAGGGAAGGAATGTCACCTAACTCACACTGTGCATTAATTCAATCTGAGGCCGAGCTCAGACAGGGACAGAAAAATCACTACACCCATCTTCTGTGTGTATATATATATATATATATATATATATATATATATATATATATATATATATATATATATATATATATATATATATATATATATATATATATATATAGCTACATATACAAACTGAACTGAAAAGCCAGTATCTGATGAGTGTGATTGCTGAGAGGGCAATTACAAGACAAGAAGGATTCAGGCCAAGCCAGATCTTCTCTTTGCAGATAGAGACACAACCTGCCATGCAGGATTACATAAGCAACTCCTGCCTCACTTACAGTACATTTTGCTGTGTTAAACATGCAGTGTGAAAGTTTGACCCTTTCAAACAACAGACAGGAGAAAATGCTGTTGAAAAAGTTGAAAACAATTTCTGATAACCACATACATGCAAGTGCAAGCAATATTCAGCTTCTATGCACCTCAAATCTCAAACAGTTTTCAGACAACTGGAAATGTTAAGTTAATTAAAATCAAGATTAAAACTCACCTGTTTAGAGTTGTTTCTTATACTTTATTATGCACCAAATAACATGTTTGATGTGTGTTGATTGTTTTAACAGTGGCACTAGACAAAATGTAACATTTGTTTTCACAACTGTTGACTATATCTGCTTATGATGCATTTTAGTTATTCACTATGTAAAGCACTTTGAACTGACATGCTAATGAAACGCATCATATAAATAAATTTGATTAAGTGTGGATTTAACACTGCAGACTTTGCTGTCCTGGGCACCTGTAGCTTAACTGTGCAGTTATTGAAATGCTCATTTCAATTTTGATTTGCTAAACGCAAATTAATTACTATTTTAACTAAAAAAAAATCCCTTTCCTATCCTACTGCAAAAAGAGAAACAGTGTTAAATGGGGATTGTGTTCATTGTGTACGTCAGATCTAACAAATCTAATTTTACCCAACCAGCTTTGCAATTGTGACAACAAAAGATTTTCCTATTACTATTAGGTTAACTAATTAATCTAATAGTTAATACATTATTATTATTACACAACAGAGTGCTTCTAGCATCTGAAAGTTGTTGCCAATAATGTTGCCTAACCAAGATATAAAGCTAAGTTTAACCTACAAGTTAATTTCTCAAAGAAAATTATTTCAGTAATATTAACTGTGTACTTTCTAATGTTAAAAGCAAGAAATTACAAAGAAGGAAATAAACTCTACAATAGTCTCAGTTAATCTTGGAAAACATTTACAAAGTTATCTATTAACATTTAAAGAGCTTAGCATGGTAAAAGTGACTGATAAATTGTTACTGAACATGTTAACATCAGGAAGCCATAAGAAAAAACAAATTAAAAAGCTTTTTTGGCAGATTTTCAGTACATTTGACTTAGTACTTTTTATTTTTGAGAAAAAAAAACATCAAATAAAGCAATCACCATTTAAAAGCTGTAATGTATTACAAGGACAACGGCTCGCTTCACTGACCCTACAAACGGAAAACTTGCATTATTTTTCTTACCTCTTCAAACTGGTCTCGAACTGTTCACTCACTAGTTTGTTTTCCCGGCTTAGACTGACAAGGGAGTGGATGGTTTCCTCATATGCCTGCAGAAGAGTTGTGTTTGCAGAGGAGTGAATGGCCTGGGAAAGGTCAGCCAGCTGCTCCCTGAGACTATAAGGAATAGAACAAAAACTTACTAACAGCAATGAGAAGGAAAGAGCAACCAAAAGAAATGAGAGACTGAGGAACAACAAGTGATATGTTGACGAAGAACCTCTTTTGAATGTGTAATTGTAAATATAAGCTAAAATGTGTTCTAACCCAAGTTTTTATTTGAATGTTTCTAAGCAATGCTGACTCATTAAAAGTCAGCATTTTCAAAATACATCTCCTTGCCATCCGTGGCATATTTAATTGCTTGTTCAAACTTTAAGTTTATCATTCCCAAATCAATACAGTCTCATTGCAACAAGCATGCTTTAATTCAATGCTTAATTGAAGTTAAATGATTTAAAAAGATAAACGGATTTTATTTCAGATTATTTTCAGAAAAATTGCATGCAAGGTTTTTCTCATCCTTTCTACAGAAGCTATTTGGTGAAAAACGTTTGACAAGTTACAAAATAAAAATGGCAAAATTAGAGGACTTTAAAATGGTAAATGGCCTGTACTTGCATAGTGCTTCACCAAGTCCACAGGACCCCAAAAGTGTTTCACTTTTTCATCAGTATTAAGGAATTATTGACTTAATCAAGCTGATATATCTTGCTGAAATATGACTTGTAATTTAGTTTTCTCTTATTTCAAGTGCACCAAGATATTTTCACTAGAAACTGGACCAAAGGTACTTGGTAAGATTGTGTTTTGCAGTGCACAGTAAATAACACAATGCAATGATGGTAACAATAACTTTTCTAATGCACGACTCTGTTAGTAAAGTTTGTGGTTGTAGTGAAAACATTAAAATAATATGATTGCGCAAAACATTTTAGCTAAGAAGTGCTGCAATCACAGGTACGTAAATCCTGTTCAAAGTGAGACTCTGGTCCGGTTATTGACTTTACCTTCCAGAGAGGACAAACTCCTCATCTATCCTGTCCACAAACTCTTCCCACGGAGTCGGGGCTGCTCCTGCGCCAAACGACGCCAAGTTGAGAGTCTCTGAAACCTCCTGAAACCTGGAGGAAAAGCGGCTGTAGTCGATGTAGCCGTCCTCACAAGCTCCGAACTTATCGAACAGAGTTTGGACCTCAGTGTTCGGAACGCTGAGCTCATTGCAGACCACTGTGAAGTCCTCATACTCGATCCTCCCGGACTTGTTGACATCGCAAGCGGAAAACAACCGTCGAAGACTGGGTCGGTTCATAGTTTCTGATAAAAATCGCACTCAAATTCGAGAGTATGAAATTTTAGACAGGGTCACCCACCTCCCTCTGGATGTACGCGCTTCAGCGGCGTCTGAGACAAACAGACCCTCTGTCCTCCGACGAAAACACGGATTGGTCCAGGTGTCGGTGTGGGCGGTGCCACCCAGGTTGGTTAGGCTTATGCATGGCGAGTGAAACGAAGGTAACCTGCTGCAGATCCAGCAGATAAGCAAGTGCTTACGTCTGTTTGCTTTTGGTGTGTAATGTGGAGGATTTTATCACAGACACTTCTTTACTTCTCTATTGGAAATAATGCGTCATCCCAACACAGAAACCAAGAAGAAAACAATTATTGAGATCTATTAACAAAAAAAAAAGTCTAATAGAATGGCTGACTTTAGTTTCCTCTTCACAGTAAAATGTGTTAAGATGTATTTGTTTAATTTAAATTGCAATAATTATATTTTACTAATAATAAAACTGTGGGAATTATTTTATTTTGGTTATAAACCTTTATACAGCTGTCACTCTTGTGAAATATGAATTAAATTTGCAAAGCCCAGTTTCCATTGTGAAATATGGTTTCACTTAATTGAATACTTTGTGCAACAAAATAAAAAAAACTTTAAACAACTTCAAGATTCTACAAAATGTATAACATTAGTCATGATAAATAAATTAGCTTCAAATCTTGAACAAATGTATGAAGTGGCAAATGTACTTACTTCATTTTGCCTTATCATAACTCACAGTAATTTTGAAGCAAGGGGAAAAAAAAAAAACTTTTTTCATCTTTATTTGAAAAATTAAAATAAAGTGCTTTTTATATACAATACAAAAACAAAACAAAACAGTAGTGATATATGATACAAAAATACAATTCACAATACCTGTACATTGGCAGCTGAATTTACAAAATAACTTTACAAAACCTGTTTACTGGCTGTACAATGCATGTTGACAGGATTCTGCGCAACGTGTGCTATCTAATAGAAGGCCTGACTACAGTGGTTCATTAGGAGAGAGAGCAGACGACAATACTTTTACAGTGGCATTATTAGTTTCAGCTTGTATTCAATGTACCTGCACATCTTTTTGAGTAAAATATCGCCACAATGCATTTGACTATAGCACATTTATTGTTGTTCATGGCAGTTACTTCACCAAAAGCTGCCATTTATTTATGTTAACAGTCAAAGCATGAGTGTTTTACACTGCATGAGTGATTGCAGCTAGGCAGTCTCAGGAAAAAAAGCAAACACTTTAATACGAAATGTAATACTTGAATATTTTTTTTATTTTTTTTGTTTGAAGATGTGGTTAGGAGTTGTGATTTAGAAAAAAATTCAGTCCCTGGCTGAGCCTGAAGTCATCCAATCAGTAAACAAAACTAATAAAACACCTAATGAGCTATGTTCAATGACACAGGGACAGTTGTGCCACTATTACATGATAGTACGAATCTTTTTACTGTTTTCAATTGTTTCCACGTATGGCCATTTCTCTGACACCTTGCAGTGTCTCATATAACTCTAAAGCTCTAATACCTGGTTAGTTTATCATCTCAAGAGGCACGTCACCTGATTTTTGTTTCAGAAGGCATTTTAATCCCATTTGCCGAGGCAAATTTATACTCAGAGCCACAACCTGCAACATAATAAGGCTTTTTAACATCATGTGCAAATCCCACAGTAACATGCCTGTTCTTCACTTTGTCACAATGCTAAAGCCAAACTAAAACACAACATATGAATGATGAACTATCCATGAATTTAGCAGTTATTGTGGTTTATCATTCATTATTTCTGCATAAATATGGTTACTCAGTGCAGTGGTTCATATATTTGTCTCTGGATGGGAATGGATCTTATTGCTCTTATGGTCGCTCAAAACTATTTAAGCAGGCAGAGGTTGTTTTTTTTTTATACTTTTCATCTTTAAGACTCATTGGCTAACAATTTAACACTGAGGCTATACTGATGTGGGACGTTTAAGTCAGAATATTTCTATTTTCATCCCTACTTCCCTGTGACAACAGTGATAGATATTTGAAACGGTGAAGAAGGGGTTATAAAAAATGTTTCTGTGCAAACAAAACATTTTGCCACATCGTGATGATAAATATTTATACAGTTTCATCATGCTGCAATAAATCAGCCGCCACAGATTTACATAACAGTCCTGGACCCTCATAATCTGTCCCGTTTTGCCAGCCTGTCAAGGTTTTCACTGCCTTCTGCTCTGGAGCGCTCCACAAATGGCTAGAATACGCTGCATATTTGAAGATTGTATAAAGAGTAGCTTTGCTCTTTTTTTAGTGGCACTGATTCTAAAGTAATTCACAGCAACAAAACCTTGTGCTTACCCAGTCTCGAGGTGAGGTTATCCTATGTTGATCAACCTCACTTCACATTATTCGCTTTGCATAGACTGCCGATCTTGTGACTACTACAGTGATGAAAAACTGAATGAGATTTCTCTCTGTGTCTCATGTAGAAACAGAAAACTTAGAAAAGTCAAAATTCATCATAAGAATATTTACATGCTTAAGAGCATATCAGTCTTCATCTATGTATATACGTATTCTTCTTCCCTTGTAGCAGTCGAGTTTGTGGGATTTATGTGAAATTTTAATGTTTTTAATGTTTTCTAAAGTGCCTTGCAAAAGTATTCATAATCTTTGAACTTTTTCACATCTTGTCACATTACAACCATAAACTTCAATGTATTTTGTTGGACCTTTCTGTGAAAGACCAACAAAAGGTACCACTTGATGATTCCTTCCACAGAATCATCAAGTGGAAGGAAAAAACGTTAACTTTTTTTGTCAAATAAAATGTGAAAAGTGTTGTGTACTTTTCTATTAAACCTCTTTAATCTGACACTCCTAAAATAAAGTTGAGTGCAACCAACTATTTTCCAGACATACCTGATTAGTAATTTGAGGTCCCTTGTGGGTAATTTTATCTTAGTGTAAAAACATTATAGATCAAATAGCATCATGAAGACCAAGGAACACAGAAAACAGGTCAGAGATGAAATTCTACAGAAGCTTAAGAAAGATTATAAAACAAAAATCACAACCTTTGGATGTCTTACAGACCAAAGGTAATTTGAAAATGGAAATAGTATGTCACAACAGTAAATTTACCAAGACATAATTGTCCACTTAAACTGAGAGGCTGGGCAAGAAGATCATTGATAAAAAGGATCAGCTGCAGAAAAGCATAACTCCAGCAGGAGACAGATTTTATTTGCACACTCTACAAATCCTACCTTAATGGAAAAGAAACAAGAAGGAACTAATTGTTGAAACCAAACTAAACTATTTGTTTTAAGTTCAGCACAGCCAAGAGCTATTTGGACTCTGTGCAAAATGCTGAATGGTAGAAAAGTAACACTCATCGTATTGAAAATATCAGTACTACCAGAGTGAAATATAAATGTGTCAGAATCATGACACAATCATAGATGCCTTTCTTCAAAAGGAATAGGGGATCTGGTCAGACTTTATGAGACAGATCAAGGTAAAGAGCAATCCTATAATGTGGAACTCCAGACTGAAGTTCACATCCTGGCAGAACAATAAACCCATAAGCCCAGAGGTAGAATGGAATGACTTTGATCAAAGCTTATTCATGTATTATAATGTCTTCGTAAAAATCTACACCTTAATCCAATTGGGATTAAATGCTTGAAAAATTCTACTGAAAGATCTCAGTGTATGGATGTTTGAACCTGATAGAGAAATACCCCATGTTTTTTCATTTAAAAAAAACATAAAAAATAAATAAAACCATCTACTTCACAATGATACACTACATTGTGGTAATGTATCAAGCAAAAATCCTTATAACATACATATTTTATGGTTGTAACGCCACAAAATATAGAAAAGTTCAAAGAACTTGAAAACTTTTAAAAGGCACTTTGTCATATTAAATGCTCTTTTTATATTTTCTTTTTTCCACAACTGAAAAACCATGTCTTTCCAAGTCTGACTTGTTTGTATATGAGTTGATGTTTGTAACACACATTAACTAGTGTGTAGCTTCAGTGAAGCGCAAACACCTATAGACGGCAGAATGACAATGAAACATTAGAAACCGTCTCAAAATCAGTGACATAAACCTTGAGAAACATTCTGCATTTCCAAGCATTACCAGTGCATTTTTATGGACGGAGAAAGTTGAAATGCCCTGAAACACAATCCCTTACCAGTGGTTTTGATGCCACCTCTGTGCTTGTTATAATCGTGTGAGCTATGTGTGAGAGCATCAGAAGGCAAACTGAAAGTTGCTCCGAATGCACCGTGTGAAGGAGTAAAATAAAATGAAATGCACATTGAACCACAGGGACAGAACAAAAGTAGACAAAGTGCAAAATATCTGTAATGAATGTTTCACTGTCAGAGTGCTGTACTCTTCCTCCAATAAATTTTAGTCTTTACCACCAACCGCACTCTTTCTAGCCCTTTGCAGACAGTCTCACACTATAGAGTCTTTAATCTCAGAGCCTAGTCTGACTCGAGGCCGTGGGCATGAGGGAGAAATCTCTACATGGCTCTCTTTTAAGTTCAGAGGCCTCTTTTCTGACTCTGAGAAGCTCTTGGTGTTGTCGGGCGAGGAGCACTCATGAGGTGGAGTGCTGCAAAGGTAGTTGTCATTAAGGGTTTGGTACCCTTTGTGATCCGATGCCGATGTTGTGACGGTGCTGCCGTTTAGTGGTAAATTCTCAGCAGGTTTGCCCACTATTCGGGGCTTCTTCTGCTGCATATTGGGGCACTCCCCTTCCTTCAGCATGGATTTCATGTGGTCACGGTTCCTGTAGATCACGAACAGAGAGAAGACCACCACGGAAAATCCCAGGAGAGTGCATACAACAATCAGCTCATTCCAGTAGGTTTTGGTGTTTATCTGAGGAGAGAGGGTTTCTCCTGGCAGAAAAATAACTTCCTCTTGGGAAAGCTGTGGCACACGGGAACGGCCCGTCAAGGTGGTGCTCTCCTGCCTGGCTTCACCCCTCACGCAGTAGTTTGCCAGCAACTCCATGAAGCCTTCCTCCACTGACCAGCACTCGTAGGTTTCCTGCCTGCCGGCCTGAGCGACCACCACCAGTCCCCCCTCTGGGCTGGGATAGTGGAAGTGACCTGTGCCTTCGCTGAATTGCCACTTTCTCTCAGCCAAATTGGAGCGCAGCTTGCATGGCAGTACTTTGAAAGTGTTGGCCGGGATTATGATTGCCTGGCATGAAGATGCTCCTGTGTGAAGGCAAAGCAGTAAAAGATGTAGCAAGCTGTGCTATCTGAATAATAATTGACTTCACACAATAAGTTGACAGCTTTTAGAGGAGCAGTTCACCTACGTGTTGGAGGATGATTAGCAACCCGTGGGCTTGGCTTCTTGCAAATGACTGATGTATTTGCTTCATCTACATCCTGCTGCAGAGCACTGAAACACATGCATCAAATCATTAGGGCTTGTGTTTGCATCATCTAATATTTGCATTTCATACAGAGTTTTAGCCAGAATATTGGGCAGAGTGGCTCATACTTGCTTGCAGGAGCACTTCTGATGTCTACGCACTGCCCCTTGTTCCAGACACAGTACGGATCCCTGGAAAGGATGCACTCCCCACAGCTCTGATAATTAGTGCAGTTAGCTAGTGGAACCTCCACAAGTTCAGAGAGAGATGAAACATAAAGCCGACCCTGGAGAAGACAGGAGGCGTTAGACAAATGTCTGTGTGACTTTTTTTTTTATTGACTTCCATGTCCACTCCTGGTGTAATCATTCTGGAGAGGGTTTTTTAAACCATTTTAAATAGTATTTATTTACCCTGATTTAAAAATGTAAGTTTATGTATGCTGAGATTCAGGAAGTTTAACACAGCCACATCTAGTAAATTTGCAGCTCCAACAAAGAAAATGTATCATTTGCTGTAGAGGAAAGCTCTTTAGCACTGGGGAAATTTTTGAAAAACCTTTTTAGGACTGTTTAAGTTGTATAATGAGAAAGCTTTAGAGTTGGATTATTTTCTTACCTTCTCAGTGTCCAGCTCAATTTGGTGCACTGGTTTAGAGTCACGGAAGATTATCATTTCCTCAATAATGTGCATCTTGTTTTTGATGTTAATGGCCTTATGGAGTCTTCCATCATCTACAAAACACATAGAGTAACTTAAAATGAGACAAAACTCGTGTTGAAAGGAACAGCCTACAATTTAGAGCAAGCTAACAGACACCTTGCATAAATCATAAATAACTAACAATCATTCTTTCCATTGTTTCCCAAGTCATAGAGACAATTAAAAATCCTTTTTTTTTTAACAATAAATACTTTTGAAGTCAAGTTACTCTAAATTGGAAACACCACGACGCTGTAGGGGGGTTGATTTTCTATATTTAATATAAAGAGTAAAAGTGATAGACTGAAAGCAAGCTGAAAAACCTGAAAAGAAAATTTCCAAATTGTAACATATGCCACTAGAAACAAAACATATTTTTGTCTTTAAAAGGCATGCTGGAAAGCACCGCCTTCAATGTTGGTGGAAAGTGCCTTACCTGTGCCAATGAAAAGAACATTGTACACCTTTTTAGCTGTCTGGACTCCATGGACAACAATCTGTGTGTAGCGTACGTTACGCTTCAGCAGGAGAGGTTGGCTGCGAATCACGCTGTCCATCAGGAAGTGGTCTTTAACAAAATTCAGCACCTTGTCTGGCATGTGCAGCGAGGAAGAGATTCCCAGACCTTTGGCAGCATTTGTAATACACTATGGGAAACAAAACAAGTAATCTTATTTACACATTCTATCACACTTGATTAAAACACAAACAGTGGTTTGGTAGAATCTTTATCAAATAGCAGTTCACTCATTAATCATTAAGATCATAACTGATGTGCAGACCAAAACATATCTGTCTTGCAACTGACATGACTCTGTTGTGTTGATGTTAATATGTGTTCAGGTTCTCCAGCAGAGGGCAGCAAATATGTACTCACAGCTCCAGGCCGAGGCTCCGGGACAGGATGATTGTATGTATACCACTGCTGGGTCTCTCTGTTGACCTCACGGTAGCGTCCATTGAAAGCCTTTTCCACTTGGTCCATTGTGAACGAACAGACTGCAGAGCTTCCTGATGCACCTTTATACCTTAGTGACAAAAAAGTTTCGTAAAAATCTAAAAATACTAGAAATTTCCCTTAAGATTCCACAAAAAGTGTAGGTTTCTAGCAGGAATATTCCCAGAAGTAGTACACACAGTTTTCTCTCATGCAGCATCAAAATTAGAGTCCCTACTTCCCAAAGGGACCACATTAATTTCGTGCCCAACAATCGTACTCATGTTAGTGTTATCCCTGTCAGATTTAGATGTCTTAATGTAGATGTCAATCTGTTTTGAAATATGTTTTATATACTGGAAATATTTTGCTAAATTTTGTTGGTATAGTGTTTTAAACATTTATCCTCACCACTGAGATGTGAAGACTCCATAAAACATAGTGCTTTTCCAGTCCCCAGGACTCGGCGTAAGAACAAACATGTCTTGGATTATATTGAAGGGAAAACCATCATCAGGCAGCGAGCACAGGAGCTGGGCCTTTAAGAAAGTGGTCCACTTCTTCTGTAAGACCCTCTCACCTCCAACGTCGCCCTACAAAACAAATGCTGGAGGTTAAAAGCATAAAATAAAGTTCCTGAAGACCCATATGGAATATTTAATATTGTTAACAGGGTCATTTCATTTTTTATTTCACTTCTTTCTGAAAATATAGGCAGAGTGTGTTTGGTCCAAAATTGGATCTGATTAACCAGAGAAGAAGGAAAGATAGCAGGGCTCAATCAGCTTTGCTTCCCACAGAGATTTACCCCAAGGCAGAATGCTTCTAGGTCATGAAAACAAACTACATCACCATAACAGGCATGGATAAAACACACTTAGGCCTCTGAAGAGGGCAAGTGCTTCTAAGTAAAAAAGAGAAAGAAACAATGCCCCCCAACAACCTCTCTTCCCTGACATAGCCCCTCTGATTTGCTGCCCTTGGCACAATCCTTTATAGTGCTATGAGTGACACAGGACCTTGTTGACATGAGAGCTAATTTAGCAATACATGTTGAGAGACAGGAATGGAAGTTTGATGTCTGATCTGATGGATTTAAGACTCAGATGTGATTGTTCCCACATATCCAAAACGATGAAAGGATGATGATCAGAAGACGGAACAAAAACAACAACACCTGAATGATCTAAATGACCTAAAACCTTGCTTAGGTACCCGCCTAAGAGACTACCGGAGCCATGCTGGGGATGAAATGATCCATAACAAATACTGAAGCAATGACTGTGGTTATTGCAGTAACCCAGGCAGATAATAGGGAACATACTTCCCCATGTTTTATAATTTAAAGCCACCGTGATCTTAAACTGACTACTAAATAATTGAAGCAAATGCATTCCATTCATTAATCCTCTTGTAAAAGCATCCCTTGTTCAAAAGGCAGCTCATGGACAGGCCAGCCGGCAAAAGCAGCTTTCTGGGAAACAGAGCAAATCACGCAAATGAGAACACACTTTGTTTTGTTTGTTCCCGCCAAAACATTGTTTATCCAGGTTGGTCCCGGTGATGCAGAGCTAGAGCAGCAAACACCTGAACATGCATAATGACAGAGAAAGCACCCTCTGCAGAGATTTAAACTGGCTTTGGGGAGATAACAGAAACAAACTGTAGATTTTAGTATTTTATTTATTTAAATTTGTAGCCAATTATACCAGCTTTTGTTTTTCTTCTGGCTTACATTCTACACTTAAGAATTCTTGTTCAAGTTTGAGGAAATTCCCTTATGGGTAATTTGTACCAGGAAACTTTAAGATGATTTCCTCATTTTACAATTTCTGAGAAACCTATGAGTGGTTGATTACTTGATTCTGGTAAATGGAGCCTTTAAACTGAATGTTTGGTAAACTTAAGTAAATAGTTGAATAATGACAGTTTAAATCTTTTGGGCGATGCCTGGTGGAGATTAATGCCCAGGAGTTCAACTTTTGTCTAATGTCATTTCAGTCTGTAAGCTTGAATTAGTCATGTTAAATCCCCCGAAGAAATGCAAACATTTATTGAAGTTTAGTTTCTGTCAGTGTAACTTAACATATTTACATAAATACTCTTAATTTGACTTATCTATTCTATAATCTGTAAAAAAAAAAAAAAAAAAATCCTTCTTAAGAATTACTTTTATCTTTCTGTGTCTATCATACATTTGAATAATTAATTTATTTATTTATGATAACAATGTGAGATGGAGGACTTATTGAAAAATTAATAAAATAAATGTGCTGACTCAAATTCCACGAAGTATAACAATTGGGAAAAGTGTTCAAATTTGCTGAATAAGAAATTAACAATACATTTAGGTTGTTTAAACGCTTATTTTTTTATTCAAAATTTTTACTCTGTTCAAAGGTTTGAAGAAAGGCCTTCAAAGCCTTCAAAACTGCCAAACAGCTTGTGCAGAGGAAAAGAGAAAAGAACACAAAGTCTGTCTCTGGGCTTCTGTCTGCCTAAAGATCCCACTTAAAAAATTAAGAGTGGTGCTGCTTCTTTGGCTTGCAGGATGTTAGGCGGTGTTATGAACGGGGGAGAAAAAGAAAAACTTTTAAAGATACTTTTAACACTTTTAAAGAAAAGCACATTTGTCAAAATTCTGACATGTATTAAAGCAATACACCACAAAAATATCTATCTAGTCTGGCAAACTAAGCAGGTCTGGCTGTGACTCAACTGGAGTTTCTCACTGGTTCTTCTCTATGGGTTATGTGTGAGTCTCTCCACACAGCTGGCAGTTTACGACCAGAAAGCCAGCCAGTCATACGAGGACTTTGTAAGACATGCAGCCAAGTCATGTTGGTGAACAATTATGAAATATATTTTAGATATATAATGTTTAATTGCATGTTCTTTAAACTTAGGGAGGTCTAAAGACTGTAAATAAACGTTCACGAAACACTATCTGCTAGCTGGAGTTGCTTTATTTTTTCAAGTTCAAATAATATAATTATTTGAACTGAATGAAAGGACAGTCCAAATAAAGTTTAACAAATTAATCATTCAATTTATGGATAACACATAAAAAATACTGTCGCACATCTTAATAGACAGTCATAGACTTTAGTTGAGACATTTTGGGTCAAATAAATGTTGATGCATTGGAGATGGTGTAGGAGGGCCACAGTGTAGCATAAGAGGTTACATCTAAATCTAAAATGTCTGTGAATATTATTTTCATGGTATTCGTCGAAATATTTTTGACTGAAAGGTCACCATACATTTGTCTGAGCTGCAATGACAATATTATTTCAGAAGCATGTAAATACTTGCCGTCTTTAACAAATATGTTTTAAGGTCAACACTCCACAACTGATAAACTCAAATACTACTACAACTGAAACGGCTGTCTGTTAATTGAATCCATATCTGAAGACAAACATTTGTTCCTTAGGAATTTAAAGATGAAATTTGGAAAAAAAAAGAAAAGAAAAAAAGAATCAAACAAAGTGAACAGATGGAAGGGACATGTTTTCCCTCTATCACCACCCAGTAGGAGTACACGCAAGATGTATTTAAGCTGAAAGCAGCTTTACGAAGATGATACATGTGCATTTAGAGGAGGCAGACTGAGAACAAATACATGAAATGGACAAACAACCCTCGCCTCCATCTGGTTCGATATAATCCTACAGTGACTGCAGGGCTAGATGTTGCTTAAGGATATAAAAACATCCTCAGATGGAAATATCTGCCCTGTAGTACCACTCACCTTACACACGCGAGCGATGCGTGACACAACAGTGTTGTCAAAGAAATCAAACTCCTTCCCTGCTTCACTGAAGAAGAAGTAAATCTTATCGTCATCGCCCACAAGGTTGCCCTTGGGCAGGCTCTCCTGTATGTAAGCTGAGCCAACAAAGGCTGGGTCTGAAAGGAAAGTAACAATACCGTCACACTGGGATCTGGGAACATACATCCCCACTGCTGAGTGAAATCCACATCCAGCAGAGACAGAAGATGGTTTTCCATTGTAGACTGATCATGCAGCATTTCCGGCACTCTGTTTTAAAGCTGAGTATTTATCCATTGTACAATAGATATGTTATCGGTGAAAGATATAATGAAAACCACTGCTACACAGCTACATCAACATACCTTGAAGCCAGTTGAGAGAGTTTTCGGTTTTTAGAGCAGTTCCCTGGCTCAAGCTTTTGTAGATTATGGGTTCATTTCCTTGGAAATTACTGACTGTGCCGGCATACAGCTCCCCATCTGCAATGCAGACAAGAATGATCACAATGTTTCTCCAGAAGAAAAATGTTTCTGCGTCCCATAGTAACGAAATCCAGAGAATATCTGGTAGTTTTTATCGCTGACATCACCAAATATGCATCTTGAAACTTTCAACAAAGCTTGGTGTTATCAACCCATTACTCCCAAATTTATAAGTTTTGAAACACAACTAGCATCACTTTAAGGATATGTTTGTATCATTCAGTCTTCAAAAACACACCTGGAGCAACGCTTTGATTCATTCAGACATGTTTGAGGAATCGTTGAATTTCCATATGTATAAATATTTGTGGTTTATGCTGGGTAACAACCAGTGTGTCCTCTTCAGTTTGCATTAACCTACCAGCCATGATGGCAGTGGACTTGTACTCTGGATTGAAAGGGCAGCGGCTGCGTCCGTCCTCTGTAACAATCTCACCAGCATCACTTTTGACAAACGAGAAGTCTGCAGTCCTCTGAGGGGCAAGCACACGTACACACATACCACATGTGATAAGGGAATCTGAGAGGCGAAGCTCTAAGTTGACAGCAACCTCTGTCAGATTTTGCTTTAAAAGGTGGTCAGTCTTTGGCCAAAGTTGAAGTGCAGGTCAGTAATGTTTGTTTGTTCTGTCTTGTTCTAAAAGGCACTAAAAGATCTGAAGAAAATGTATAAAAACCAGATCGATTCGTATGTAATCTGATTACATGCATTATATATTTTGATCTTATCCCCACGGACATGCAAGCTAATAAAATAATGCACGTATATTGTATCTGACTGGTCTGCAAGTCTCACTCAGACAGAATGCTGAGTGAGTAGAGAGGCAGGAAGTGGGATACATCAGATTTGAGATGATGTTCCACTGAAATCAAATAAATGAATCCCATACAAAGTCCTGTAACTGACTAATCACTTTTTATGAGGGAAAAAGTGATTAGCTTAATGTTGTCAGTAAGCTTTAAAGACAACATTACTGTTGTCTTTAAAGTTTAAAGAAATGCAGAAGCAAGGCTATTGAACAGATGGGATATCTATGAAAGGGTCGAAACTTACAATGTAGGCACACATTGGGCTGAAGGCGTACGTTCCGCATATGTACAGATGAGTGCTGTTCATACGCAGTAAAATTTTTATGTAGTTGAAGCAGTCCCTCTGTTTTAAAAAGACAAAGAAGGGTTTATTATAAATTTTCCAGCTGTTATACAACAAGTAAAAAGCAACAATGAATATTATATTAAATTATATAATATTTTATAATACAGAGATTAGAGGAAAAGGCACAAAGTTTAAAATAAAGATTATAGTAATTTGAATTCCCCCATTTACACAATCTCCATTTCCCTTTGCTAACATGCTCCAGTGTCAAAGGTTCAGATCTAAAGAAAACAAGTTTCACAAAAGTGCAATATAACTGTGTATTTGAAAAGGAAGGGAAAAATCTATTGTTATGAGAAGGAAAGTTCCAAGATGACAGGAAATGTCCGGGTTTCTGTCCTGGCCTGGGCTCGATTCCCAAATGTCATTCAGCAGCAGTCAGAGCTGAAGTTGAGTAAATAATGTTTCAGCCATGTGAGTTCAGCTATGCGCACTTCAAACCAACAGTTGACTCGCCTGAAGATCTTTGCCTTTGAAACTGCACTCGCCTCTCTTCCTCTCTGGAGTTTTCCACGTGAGCTGCAGGAAAAGAAAATGCTGTGGTATTTAAACTATATCTTCAACACTGTGAAGCATAACATTCCGCTTGCACTCTTGTGATCACTTAATCCCTATCGCCAAATTTCCACCTTACATGAGGGATTCAAGGCGCTACATTCATATTTATACGTTTAACATCACAGTGCAGTTTAAAGGTTGCAGCATACAGGCTCTTACACTTCTTTGTAGCTTCGCTGCACTGATATCAGAGAGGTTGAGAGCAAACAGAATCTCCCGGGCACCAATATACAGCATGTTGTCTTCACTGCTGAGCAGGAGGGAGGTGAAGTTGAAGACCTCGTTGGCTGAAAAGCTTCTGGTTGTCCTTTCCTTCGCATCTGGCCAGAAACAGAAAGATGATTATTGCAAGTAATTTTAATTGTATTTTCTTCAGTCATCACACGTAAATGCATTAAGTGAGTCATCACTATGAACGTTTCAACAGGCTACATATATGATTTGACATCTGGTATAGCAGTAAGAGCTGCTCTTTAAAATAGCAGGAAAACATAAAACAATTACAGCTTAAACATTCAAAAATAGATTTTGGGAACAATCATTCAAAAATAAAAGTAAAATACATGCTTGGTTCAGGACATAATTTTACTCCAGTTGTAGAAAAACATCTCCTTTCGAGAATTTTGATTCTGAAAGTAGCATGAAATTCAATTAATCACTAAATATTTAGTTTTGAGAATAATATCAATAATTACTTTGGTATAAAAGGTGAATTATTTACAACAGTAAGCATACAAAAGTAATATTTTTAGCAATGTCTTCTTAGGTTAATGTCCTTATGAACAGATGGCAAAGCATCTGCATTGTAACTTATACACTTATGCAGTGTTGAACAGTTGAATTCAAACCCAGAGCAATAATACAATAAGCAATAAAAGTTACCACTATTAACATTAGCTCAAAAAGCAGTTAGTTGCCAAGGAACATGGTAACGTTGCTGACCATGGAGTAAATTGGAATGGAATAAAACCCCCTTATATAATATGAAATAATATCTAATTAATTTCTTGCATTTGTTAAATCACGATAATGTTTTGGAAAAAAATACCCAAATTCTTAGTAACAGATTCACATCAAGTCAGGAAATAAATGTCATTATGTGTATCTTTTTTTCATGCAGGACATAAAGACTCATGGATTTGTTACAGTTAGACAGTGTTATTGTCTAAGTGGTCATGATTAAATAAAGAAACAAAGGTTGAATCATCAACTCCCGAAATCACTGCTGCTGCTGATTTATTAGCCCACGTGTTTCTTGGATTTACGGGCCATCAGCACAGGCCCAGCTTGAACGAGTTGCCTTAATTGCATGCCAATGTAAACAGAGCGTGGGGGCTGATGGAAACTTGAAGGGACTGAACCTCTGCCCCTAAATTTATGACAACTGAAGGAACTAGAATCAAAGAGCTTTTTTAAAAAAAACTTGGGATTCTTTTGGATTTTTAGCTTCTAATGGGGTTTTGCGTGAAAGGAAGAGTCTGATTAAATTTTCAGCTTCTGCTTCTGCTTCACCATTTAAGGAGGTGAAAAGTAGGGACTTAACATCATATTTCACTCCTAATACAAGCCTAAAACTATTTGTCTTATAAAGGGATACTGATTTTGTTCAATTCATAACTTAATGGAATAACCACATGCAAAAAAAGACAGTGATGCATTAAGTCCAGAATCCAATTAAGTTGTGTTTTATCTATGTCAGCATCAGAGTAGACTGAACCCAAGATGCTGCTGGTAACAATTTAAGGTACTTTTCTACGTTTAACCAACTCACTCCAGGAAGAGTCTTTAAGTTCTACTCATAAGAAGCTCAATCACTCTGCAGTATGTGTGTCCTAATTTAACTGTGCCTTGGTTCTACAGCAGGTTGAGAGACTTCCTTTCCCCCGGGAAAACAACATGTTAATAGGAGTCCATCACCACGGCAACACTGAGCCATATTGTAGTTAAATCTGTCTGTGAATCCACAAGAGGCAATGCTCCACGTACATGAACCCACAGGGGGCTTTTCAGCAGCACTACGGGACAAATGAACGGCTGCTCCGTTGTATTCTGCAACTTGTTTTGTTTCCTTTATCACAAACATAAGCATAATTTTTTTTTTTAACTCAAAATTTATTCAGAGTTGTTTTCTGCAATGAGATCAATTCTGGCAAACTGGTACACCACAGCTGTGAAAGAAAATCAACTTGGACAATAGATTTTTCTTTGTCCGTATGTTTTATAATGCCACTAATGTCATTGCACATCACTTATAAACTCCAGATCGTATCTTTTTTGTACAAAAAGTGGACTTAAAGAAAATTATCTTTAATGCTAGCTTAAAGATTGTTATTTTCAAAAGGTAATTTTAATCTGCAAGCTGACAATGCTGTAACGCTTACATTAAATTCTGTAATGTCTCTTAGTTTTGGTCCATCACTGCAAGATTAGTTAAACATTTACAAGAGATATAAGGCAGTGGTGGCTTTTATAAATCTAATGGCAAAAAGCGGTTCTGATCCTTCTGAATCAAAAAGTCTTTATCTGGCAAATTCTGTCACTCTGTCTCAAGCTCAAGATGGAATAAAAACTTTCGTGAAAGCTGTCTTAAATTTGTTAATAGGAGCAGCAGTGAAATGCAGAAACATGGTTTTTGAAGTAACTCATTAGTCAACCCATGAGCAGACAAGTTTCCCTTCTAATGAGCAAAGTTATCAAGTGGATTGAACTTCTTAAATTCACTTAAAAGGAAGCTAAGGCTAAATGTTTTACTGTCTGGGCTCTTTTTCCTGGTGGCTTTTCTACACAACACAGTCTGAGGTGCTCAGCAGACGAAGCGAAACATTAGAGGCAAATGGAGGCACTTAGGAATGTAAGGACAGCTTGTATCCGTGATAGAGAACCAAACAAAGCAGATGCGTACATCAGGCCATTACTGACAAGCTACACCAGTATTACTGCAATCTGTCTAAATTACCAACCTTGTTTGTTCTTTTAAGAGTCAAAATATCTGGCAAGAAATTTAGTTTTCACTGCTGATATTTGTTTTTATGTAAAACAAACAAACAAAAAACATTTTATACAAAATCATTGTCAAAATGTATGCTGAGTAAGTAAGGCAATAAAAACTATTTCAAAATTGTGCAATCTTTTCAGCACAAATGTATTCCCATAGCGTGCAAATTCCTTGTTGTTTTTTTTAAAGATATGACAGACTTTTTAGATCTTACTGGCAAGTAAAAGAAAATGAGGGAATTGTGCTCTGTTGGAGAGATACTGAGGGTTTATCTACTGAAATGGAAAACAACAACAACAACTATCTACACTTTCGAAACATTGGCTTTGTTGACTTGTACTTTGTACAGAACAAGCTTGCAGATTATTCTAAGACAGTTTCTGCTCAAACTGAGCAGAAACTGTAAGTTTGTCATATAAAAGTAAATGAGTTTCAAAGAAATGTGAATATTATTCCAATTTATACAGAAAACATTCCGAAACTTTACTGGAAGATGATCAAATAGATTATAATTTATAGCTAAGTTCTAATGTGTGTTTTTTTTTTTTTTTCAAACCTGGCAATTAAACCTTTAATTAAGAGCAATCTATATTACTTCCTTATGTTTACTTATTTTAAAAACAGGTAACATTACATACAGTGACTGTCTTTAGTCACTGTATAGTTGTTCAGTTGTTTTTCCTTTAACACCAACTGAACACTGAAGAGATCTGTGACTAGTGCAACCTAGTGCTGCTTGAATTTGATACATTAATTTAACCGAAATAAATATTGAATTATTATTTTTCTGATTGGCTGATAAGCAGTTAACTGGTTCACAAGAAAAAAATAACCGTATTCCCATCTCTATCTAATTTCTGTGGTTTATATAGTTCTTTTTGTATGTTTTTCATTTTATCTTCTTAGTCTAAATGCTAAATGACATTTAGTAAAGCCTAAAAACGAAAGATCTTTGTTTCTTTAATAACTGTGCTATACTGACGTGAACAACAAGCAGAAAGTGAACAGACAGATGCCATCTATCCAGTGGCAACTGAATAAATTATACCAAAACATTGGTAGGCAGAGCTTGAGGCTTTACATCTCATCATGTCAGTGATAGTAGACCTCTGATGATGGACCTTGTGAGAGCAGCTTTGTGTGGTTATAGCACTTCATCTGTGACCTTTTCTCACTAAGCCATGAACTGCACACTCTGCAGCTGCAAGTAATAAAGCATCATAGCCATTATTAAGTAATTAAAAGTAATTTCTACAAATGGCACTGTTAAATTTCCTGAAAGCTGTCTTAGATGGACTTGAAAATCTTTTTGGGAACAGATTATCATAAAGTTTAAAGGAAGTCCTATTCTATTCTATTCTATTTGGATAGCCTTGATTTGCTTTGTGTATGAATTGGGTACATACAAAGAATTTGCTCTAGCATTCTAATGATCAGTGTCTTGGGTGCCATTAACTGTGACAAATATAATTGTGAACCACAACATAATAGGTCTATTTGTAAAGGGAAAAGATGATTTTATAGATTTATTTCATAAAACGCAGGCTATATTGAAGAAGTGAACATTTGCAGGATTTATTGAATGTGGAACATCTTTGAAAAGAAGTGTATTCTGACCTTTACATATAGTGATCTAAAGGCTTTCTTTTGTAGCGTCAGAACTGTATCTGACTAGATGGTGCCTTTTTTGTTATTTCTATATCAAATCATTTACAAGTGAGTTCAGCGAAACATTATCATAAACAAATACAGGCTTGATTTAATTTGATTTGAATATCACTGATAATATCACAAATACATTTTTTACCACTAGGAATATGCTTACTGCATTATAATTGTAATTCACAATGTTTGCCAACATCCCCAAAACCAGTGAAAACAAATAAAAGATACAAAATCTTTTTTGTTTAGCACAATTCAGATCCAAGGTAATTCCAAATGCTTCACAAAATGACAAAGGAACACATACAAAGGATACTAAATTAAAACAAGAAATGGAATAAAACACCTAGAAAACTTTAGATATAAGTGATATAAAGGCAATTTTAAGACAAATAAATACAAAAAAATACAAGGCATGATCAACTGAACAGATAAAGTTGAAATCAATAGTCTCTGTGCATCTCATGTTTTAGAGGTGTCTGCTATAGAGCTGAGAGAACTATTCATTTTCGGGGCCAGAAAACAGGGACTTGTTATTTCCTGTCATATGCAAAGAGATCTTTCAGTACTTCACAGTCTGAGTTACATGAAACATAAATATGTATCATGTAGCCAAGAATGGAGCCTTGACTAACTCCATGTGATCTTGGTTTGCTCAGAAAAAAGTGCCATTGTCCAATTTGTATCAAGTAACTTATCTTTAAGGGACATCAGAGGGCTCATTACCAGTCTTCTGAGCATTAAAATGACCCACATTGCAATGTCTCAGGGAGCTCCAGGTAATGCGAGCAAATAATGGTTTTAGAAAAGCAGGACTTATTAAAGAGGCAAACTCACAAACCCAAAGTAGATAAACAAATCTTTATGTATTCATTACAGAAATACCCACAAAGAAAGCTATATGACTATAGAAACTGACAGCTTACATTAAGAATGGGTTTTGCATTGTGCAGAAAATGTGAGCGCAAAGGGACAATTTCCTACATATTGGGCATAAAGAACAAAACTCTGTGTAGATGAATTCCTTTCATTGCTGCTTTCACAGAATGGGGAGTCATTTAAACAGTGACCACAGAGGCAGAAACCTTTAACAAGGGTCAACCTATAGCAGTGTCAAATTGTCTTGTAACATACAAAACAGCCACAGTGGAGCACTAACTGGATTATCCCAAGTATTTTAAAGCTTGCTTTTAAAAGCTTCTCCTGAATGGATAATTGTGTGGGAGAGTGAACCAGTAAAGCTAAAGGACAGGGACTGGAGCATCTGGAGGGCATTATGAAAAGGCCAAGAGGCTGACAACTTCCTCTGGCCAAGTCGGGAGCCTGCTGTTTGTGTTGGTAAACTGTGGGGCTGAATTTTGTTAGTAAGATATTGTCCCTATGGCACCATCTGTGGGGACAATATTTTTGCTCATGTCTAATAATGTCATGGTGTGAGAACTACAAATATCTGCAAGTGTGATGAAAAATGAGGGGAAGGCAGGATAAAGACATGTTTTACATATTCACACAGCGTGGATTAACAGTATAAGCTTTAGTAGTGCGATTCACAACACCACAGTGTGATATTGCAGGAATCCTGCTAATCTGTAAACATAAAGAGCGCTGTGCTCTGATAAATTATTAAAAAGGAACGCATCTCAGGAGAAACGTTTTCTCATGAGGCAGTCCTTGTTCATTCAGGGAACAACAAATGCTGAATTAACCGTAATAATGCTAAGCAGGTGCTGGTTCATCAGGAACTCACCATGACCCCTTCCTCTGGTTCTGGAGCATTAACAACAGAGGGGCTGTACAGGAGGTCCTGACCTGTTTCTAAGTGCAGCACTGCACTAAGACCTTAATATTTGTTCTGAGCAATTACACTCGCTAAGCACAAAAAGCACCTTGTATGCAAAACAGCTTTGCAGAGGTCAATAGGTACAGGATTATATGCACAACATGGACATTGTGGTGTTATGAAGTAACACAAACATACCAAAGGAACAAAAACATTATATGCATTCAAACGTGTTATATATGATAATTATTAGAGCTTAAAATGTGACCCTCATGGCACTTCCACATCAACAATGAAAGAAATCCATATTAGAACGTATAGCCACTGACCCCATTTGTATGACAGCAGCCTAATGTATTTCAGCATCTGAAAAAGACTTGTGAACCTTATAAACCTCAAACTGAGCATCAGAATGAGAAAGAAAGAAGATTTAAATAAATATGAGTGGGGAATGGTTGTTAGTGCCAAATGAGCTGAGCTGAGTATTTCAGAAACTGCTGATCTACAGGGGTTTTCACAAACTATCCTTCTGGTTTGCAAAGGATGGTCTAAAATAGAAAATATCAGAAAATATCCAGTGACAAGTCTTTTGTTTTTGACCCTATATGGCCAAGAGTGTTCATTTTCTGATTGTTACCTCCAGTAGGATAAGTTTACATTACCTCAGATTGGTTTCTTCCATATTCCAAATATTGATACAGTTCAGATAGATACAGATGTTTTGAAATAAAAAATAAAATGAAATAAAAATGATAGAAATAAGACACAACCAATCTTATTTAATTGTTATTATTAATACAAGAAGCCAAACTCATTTAATACTCTTTTAGATAGAGAAAAAAAAATGTTCTAATCCAGATAGTCTTTAGAAAACGATGGTTGATATTAACTAATAATTACTAATTTTATTGTAGTTATCACATGTTCGCAGCACTACATTTCCTATTTGTAATTTTGCTGTGACAAAGTATAATGAATCAGGTCAAGAACTTCTCCATGGAAAAAAGTTTACATAGGTGCATCTGTACTACAGAGTAAATAACACTCATCACTTTCCACTCAATAGAAAAAAAATCCCACTTAAAAATACTTTTCCATCAGCAACAGAATCATATGGCTATAACACTTGACATTGCTGTCAGTTGAAGGTACTGCAGATTGGCTAATATAGCTCATTTGAACATGGTAGCATTTAAATAATGACAACTTTCTCGCTCATGGCTGCAGGCATGCCCCTAACCCAAAATAAAGAACCACGGTGACTTGGGTTGTCACAGAGGGATCAACAGGAAAAAAATATAGGAGGGGGAGGGCTTATAGGTGTGCCTTTAAAAAGCACTCCAACACACAAAGCCCTTCAGCATGGTCTACATTAAAGTCTGGAACAAAAGCAGAGAGAAAGGCAGTTGCAGGCTTTACTCCATGAACCCATGATCCATGCTGATAGACATATAATGAGAACCAGACAAGTGTTCACACCATAACACATACAAATCCCCATTCATTATTCATGGCAGATTACCCTCTTCATTAAGGCAGAGGCGGGAACAAGGGGGATCCAGAGGGACAGAGAGGAAAGTGGAGGGGACATTAGTAAATGAGAATTCTACCGATGAAGATCACCCAGCCGGTTCTCTGGCTTGCCCAGGCTGTAACAGTTTAGGCATGCAACCTGTCAAGCTAACAGGCGTTCAGATAGGACAGCGAGCACCAGAAGCCGTGACGAGGCCCGACAGTTTTTGCTGTATAAAGTTCATGTCCCTAAAGCTTGTGGTTTTGCATTCTGCTTTGATACTGTATATACAATGTGACAAAGACTTTCTGAGGGGATTCTGGAAAATGTCGGTGTAGCAGAACTGATGTTACCAAAGCAAGGCAGCGTTTATCAAAGCTCTGCTGACCTTCATTCACATACTGAAACTCAGGATTTTCCTTATTTCATGTTGTGCAACAAGATGGGTTTTTGAATAAATCATTTGCATTCAGAGCTACAATCCATATAGAAATATAATTGATTCACTGTTAAAGATGACTTATGTTGCGGCTGGTGATGGGCCTTATTGGCCTTAATCCAAACCTACAAGACAGAGAACAAAAAACCAACTCAAAGACTGTATGCATCAGTTTATATACTGAGAACTTGAGGCATGTGAATCATGCATGTTTTATGGTGTTGTTTAACTCTGGCTGCACGCCCTAAAAGCAAATCTTTTCAGCAGAACAGAGGAGCACATAAAGCATCTTTTCACAAAATGATTGATGATGTGTGTTGTTATGAAACACTCAGCCTCTGTGGGCTCTGCAAAGGCAGGAGAGGTGAGAGAGATTATGTGTTCAGGTAAAAAGTCCAACATGTAGACAAGACACAAGCTCAGACAGGCTCAACTTTCTGAAAGCGCAGAGTAGTCCTGGGCTGAAAAGGGAATCAGAGGACTATATAAGAGCACTCAACGAGATCCTTCCACACAATCTTCTCTGACATATACTAATGAAGCCTGACCATGAGTCACTCACCACAGTTCAAACACTACAATCTCACACTAATTCCTTAATCTGTCATTGTGTTTCATTTCCATGGAGATAATAAGGTGCAACTTTTGTTGAAATCCAACTTGTCAACTCCACTGCATCTCAACAATAATCTAATTCACGGTTATGAATTTTTTTACATGGTCTAGTTGTATGATCATAAATCACCTTTCATTGAAAAAAAAAACAAAAACAACATGATGCTGAGTTCTTTCATAACTTTGACTGATCTATTTATACTGAAAAATCTATTGTATTCTGTAGTGAAATTTTTACTTTCTTTTATTATCCTTCAGCAATATAAACACAACATATATTTTCATTATGTAAAATACTCTGAATTGTCTTGTGTCTAAAATGTGAACTATAAATAAACTTGCATAAACTTGCCTTGGGTGAGTTCAAATAAAATATATTTTCAGAGAAAGCTGACAGGGATATTCAACATGTTTCAAAGTTTCAAGTCAGTTTTGCAAGTGCAGGCATGAAAAGATACATTTTTGATAAAAGCAGTAACACCCAAGGCCTGAGAGAATTTGTGGAATGAGTTACAACTACAGGCCTGTATGTAAATATGTTTGACCCACAGAAACTCAGCAGAAAACAACTCTTACTTGCAGTTAAATGCTACCAAAATCAACAGATCTGTTGAGAAAAAAAATTGAAATTTTTTTTATCTCCATTCATTTTTTATTTGACAACTGATTGACATTTGGCCAAATGTTGCAATTCACATAAAATGATCTTATACAACCACATCTGGAGCCTCAGGCATCTGTGGCTTGCATCAGGCGCTATTATGATTCGAGATGCATTCCTTGCAAAAGCCTCCATACCTCATGAACTTTTTCACATTTTGTCATGTCAAAATGACAAAATGTGAAAAAGTTTCACTGTATTTCAACAGTATTTGCATGTACTACCCCAGTAGAAGGGATACACAGCTGTCAAATAAAATGTTTTAAAAAATCTGGAAGGTGGGGTGCTCAGTCTTGACATATATAAATGAAGTCCTGAGAAGTACTCTGATGAGCCGAGAGAGGCAACCTGTGTTTCATTGAAGGGATGATGCAGAACAACCACAAACCTACCAATTAATAAAAGATGAGAAAATGAGACCTATTATAAATTTAGAGAAGTTAAAAGGAGGGAGAAACTGGTGATAGGAAATCTATTGGTTGTGTACTCCTTATTCCCGAATCTGTATCCTGTGCTTCGTGTCTTTCTCCACTTTCTCCAGCCATTTCCTGTCTGATCTATTCAACTAAATGTCACTAGTGTCAGTAAGAAGCAAAAAAATAAAAAATAAAACCCCTTATAATGTAGTAAATGTCATAGTTATTTAAAGAAGGGACTTACTGTAAGGAAAGCTGAGGCGTGGAGTGACATCATTTTCTGTGACAGCCAGATGAAGGAAACCAAGAAGTAGGACAGTGTAGGCTGGGAGACACAGCCAAGCCATACTCATCGTCCACATGCCACCACAGGTCCACCAGCCAACTTGTACTATTTGTCTCTTTTAGGTTTTGGGGGAATTCATGAAGTGTGTCTTTTTCTGTTTATCTCCTTTCACGGCTTCTCTTCTCTTGCAGCTCCAGGCGCTTCAGATGGAAATCCGGTGAAATGTTGGAAAGAGAGGAAACTCCTTGCTGTTTGATATTACAATTGTTGACCTGACAGCATAGTAGAAAACCTCTTCTATGCAAACACCGAACTGCAGGGTCTCAACGGATACCTTTGAAGAAAAAGAAAAAGCATGACATTGTGTTAGTATGTTGTATGAGCTAATTTGCACATATCATTTTCTACATTAATTATTTAACAGCTGAAAAGGCATTTATCAAGCCACTTTGATGCGCAGGGAAATACGTTGTTATAGTAACCTAGTTATTGACTAGAGAAATGAGCAAATTATTGCATTTGGAACTCAGTTAAATTTTATTTGATTTCATTTCCAGATGCAAGTTACAACTTTAGAGGTAAACTGAACACATTATAAGCAGCCACCTGCAATTGTTGTTGGTTTAACGTCGTCTCCATTACCATTGCTTCTTCAAAGCAATTTTCTACTGAGAGGTTTCTGATAAAGCAACAATTAATGAGCATGAACAACTGATCTTTTAAGATGCAGTTGTTTATTAGTTTTATATCACACTTAATCCATTCATATCCACCTTCTAAATCTAATACCAAAATTACCTCTGAGTACTCTTGAAGGCAACCTGTCACCTGTGGTACACTTGTGCTAGAGGTTCAGATTCATTAGTCTACAACTGCTTTTTGTAAACACTATTCTTCTTCTGGTAACCTTGCTGTGTCACTGAATTATTCTCTCCACAGCAACACCTTATGTTTAGGAAAGTAATTGCAATAAGTGTAATAGAGATGGGATAGTCACTCTGCCATGTTGAATCCAAAGCCCACATGCTCCATTTACCCTACAGTGTGACAGCAATCAGAAGAGAATATGTTCCTGCATTCATCCCCTTGCAAACTTTACATGACAGTGCAGAAACTCCTGGACACTCAGGGGAAAAGGAATGCAGTGAAATCTTAGACCCCAAAAATACATAAACAAGTGACTGCTTATGAGCAATTGAAAACACTAATTTGGCAAATGTAAAAGGGTCACCCAAGAAGACAATAATATAAATTCTGACTGATGTTTATGTTGGTTTTAAATAACAAAAAAAAAAAAAATAGGTGGGATATTTTAATTTGGTTAAGCTAAGAACAGCTCTGCATATGGTAAATTAAAACAGCTGTTTTTGGGAAAAAAATGAAAAAAGAAAATAAGAAAAAGAATGTAAAGGCATTGTGCGATGTATTGAAAGCAACTTCCATTGTAAGTTTTGTCAGCAAACTTTTACCTTGACCCACAATGAACTATATCACAAATAAAATTATTTTACCCTTGTAAACCACTGTTGATGGTTGGCTTAAACGACACAGCCAAGGCAAGTGTACCACATGCATCACTAAAAGTCTGTTGATACAAGTCCAAAACACAACCAGACTTATACAGGAAGAAATATATGCCAAACATAGTTATAGCCTTTTTTATAAATGTTTCGTAACATTAGTTACATAAAAAATGTCAGCAAAATTTAACAGGAGTTAAAAGTCAGCTGAAAATGTGACCTTGCTCTGTGTCGTTAGTGCTAGTAAGTCAGTTTAAAGCAAAAATAAATAACTTGGAAATCTCTGTATTGAAAGTCTTACTAAAATATATTTTTATAAAGCTTAAAGACAATGAGCAACCATTTATCAAACTTCAGCTTTGATGCCAGAAAAGAAAGCTTGTATATTAAATCCAGTTCATTTGTAAAAATCAACAGAGATTATATTAATTCATTTGCATTTTCCCCTTTAATATCTCCACTGACATTGTAAAAAAAAAGAAAACTTAATCTTCACACCAATAAAACCAACAGCTATCCATTATACCAGTAATAGAGTTAAAAGGAAATTCATTGATGTAAGTCTATTGAACACAGTGAGGCGTAAAGGAAAACCTTAGTACGGACATCCCAGTTACAACCTCAAATGCTCCATTACACCTGCCACAAGAAGCTCCTCAGATGCAACCAAATGGAGATTCAGTTTCATGTGTGCTGTGGAAATCAATGGCAGACCGTAGTGAGGGAGTCTATTCCTGGTTTCTGTCATGGAGATCCAGAATTTTAGTCAATAAGCACTCGGCTGCTTGTTATAAATGGAGCAGTCTGAATCTGAGCGTGGCGGAGGATGTTTGGAAAACAGGAAAGACTGTAAAGGAAAGAAGAAAATGCTTATTTATGCAGCAGAGTCATATTGAAAACCTGGGATACATCGTTAATTCTTGGTTTGTGTATCAGTCAGCAAAGGAAACCAGCAAGAATCTGACCGAAGAATGTAAAGAAAGTTGGAGGGTATGAGAACAAGGACGCCTCAGACAGCAGAGAAATCTACATGCAACTCTGCACTTCACTGCTCTCGCCTGCATGATGCATAAACTGAATCATCCCTTTCACCCTTTACACAGACATGATAGTGTGCTCTCGCTCTGGATGATGCTCTCCAAACTCTCTGTCTACCATCTCCTCCTACAGTGCTAGTACATTCCTCTCTGTACAGCCTTCAGCAACACATTAGACTTATCCGTTTGACATCATTTTTTTCAGTTGTCAAACTTTCACATTGAATATGAAGGACTTCCCCAACTTTTATGCATTTTACAGTTTATAAAATCTCAGTATGATTTGCAGTATGATATGGGTTATTTTTCGTCTGAAGGAGGATGGAGTATAACAAATCTGTGACATCATTCAACTCTGTATTCATCTATTCTTTATCTGTCTATTCACCATCAATTTGTTCATCCAGTCTCTTGTTTACCAAATGCCACACAAACATGCTTTAGAAGCTGAAACAATGTTTTGCCAAGGTGTTTTTGCAAAACAAAATTTTGATTTTAATGAGTTCTGTCCTGCTAATATACATATTTAAATGATACATATATGAATAAAATCTATCTTTAGGTTTGTCCACTATGGTCTTTGAAATTTACGCTTTACCGCAGTAAAAACATCTGCCACAAATTCAGAGGGAACTTGTACTGCTGGAACCTCTTTATTCTTTAAATATTCAATAAAAAAAATCTATAAATCCCAGAATTTTCAGTTTGTACAAGTATAGAGTTTTTCCATCCAAACTATGTATGAAAACCCTTGTATCCCACTAATGCATGGGTCTCCTTTCTGCTAACTAGACTATCATATGACAGTGGAAGCAAGAGTCCTCCTTAAAGTGAACATGGCTGATTAGAGGGAGAAACTGTTGAATCAGGCAGAGGACTGTTCAGCAGGAAACTGGGTGAGAATTTGTCACAAGAAAAGCACTGATTCATTAACACGTGGAGCTGAAATGGCAATAAGAACAACCTAAAATATGCAAATCTGTCATAGTACAGTGGAGAGAAAACAGAAATAGCTCCTTGTGATGTTAAAATAGTATAAATACTTCTAACAAAGATATATTATAGTGCAAAAAAGCATTTAAATGTTATGTTTTTGCCACTTTGTCAAAACATTTCACAACAGGGAATTTCAGAGAAGAGGAAATAACTTTTATATTTAACTAAACTGGGAGTTTCCCAGAAACTATGTCAATCATTTCCTGTATATATATATATATATATATATATATATATATATATATATATATATATATATATATATATATATATATATATATATATATATATATATATATATATATATATATATATATATAATAAGCTTCTCCATGACAGCTTCACTTGTATGAGTGTGAATGACATAAATAGCAGCGCAGCTGAAACAGGTGGTGGGACTATTAACATTTACTATTTCAGTAGAACAGCATGGGTCAGTGTGCTCAACACATCGTCTGGAATAGTGCCGAATCATAAACGTGACCTCTTGGCATGCCATGCGTGTCAAAAAGCCACCTGTATGCAGATGAACACGGATCACCTCAGGTTACATGTTTCCACGTGTGACCTTCAGCCTATGATTCAAACTGCAAGCCCCAAACTGCTCAGCATCACTAAAGAACAGTCAGTAGTGACATAAAGCAGATGTGAGGTATGGAGAGTGTCATCTGCCTGGAAAGATTTAAATAGAAGAACATGTCTGACTGCACAAAGTGATTTATCGGTGAACTGTGTGGAATCCCTAGTATGATAAAATTGTGCAAAGTTTCAGCTGTCCAACTATTGCTTCAACACACTTAATCAGTTCTAATGATATTTGTTTGTGAGTAACGCTTGATAACACTTCCGCAAAAAAAGATCTGACACACAATACTTGTGATGAATCATGATCACATTTTTGTATATCTCCACATTCCTCCAATAGCATTCAAGCAGTGAGCCTGGGGTGGTTATCTTACCCATTGTGTTGCTTCATAAAAATCTTATACATACACATACACACATCTGCAATTGCAGTGAATGATGTAAACATAAAAAAAACACATATTTTTCAGACCACCCCTATAAATTCCAAACTTCAACGGATTTATTGGGATTTTACGCAGTATTGTGTACAAATCTGCAAAAGATTAGGTTTTATGGTGATAGGTTGAAAAAAGAAATTTAAAAGAAGAAAGAGAAATACAGAGGAAACAAGATAATTTTTAACTCATCAAGAAACTATTTTCAGACTTTGTTTTTCCATTTTGTGAATATATTTGCAAAAAAATTTCTTAAATATAGTTGCTGAAATGCTGAGGAGAAGGGCACTCAATTTCACCCTTCAAAAGAGGAAATATAGGAGAACATGCCATTTGAGAAAGGCAGATTTGTCAGAAAACAAATAAAATAAAAAAGCATTTTCCCAAAGCTTTAATCAGAGCAATTATTAAAACTTTTTAAACAACTGGACTTGTAACAAACAATGCATTTTGTTTTCAATATCTGGCCTCAGTTGTGAGTCATTAGTTTAGATCTAGAGAACAGTAGATCAAAAACAGCTGCTGCAGAATCATTCTGTTAAAAGAAAATGTCTGTATCTCTGATCAGATGACTACTTAAAAAAAAAAAAAAAATAGTCCTTCTTGATTGACCCATTTTACGTGCAATCCCCAGACCCTGTTCAGAATAATTAATGGCCCATTCATCTCAGAGTGAAGCATACAGCAGTAATTATGACTATATGCTACGCCAAAGACTTTTAATTGCCTAATTAAAATCTTATTAAACTATTGAACAAAGATAAGGGACATTTTGAACTCAAGCGCCAGTGGAGTTCAATGCATCAAACTTGCTTCCTGTATGGAAAGGCTTCTGACCCCAGGTCAGAAACTGTCATTTTTATCAAAAGTGCTGATTTTCCTAAATATCGTATATTAAGCTAAAATAAGACAGGAATGCATTGGCAGATTAGTGGAATACATGGCTGTGAAAGTGACTGAGAACATATCATTAGTTCTGTCTTTAAAAAGTTAAAAGTAACACAAGTGCTTAAGTCATCCCCCAGAAGTTCAAATGTCTGAAAAGATATTTGATTTCATTCAATTTCCCCTCCGCACCAATTTCCATAACACATGCACAGACTGCAGACGAGGCTCGCTGATGAAATGTTAAGCAGTGAAGCTCGGAGGTCTGTCACTGGGTCTGCCATAGCTATTAATGCCAGAGTCTGTGAAAGAAGAGCAGCACGAACTCCATGACAGAAAGAAAAATCTTAATCGTGAAAAGGTAAGGATGAAGAAACGCAAAGAAAAGAACAAAAGTAGTCTTTACTAAAGGTTTCCTAGCAAAAATCCTGTGTCCTGTAGCACTCTGCAATGGTATTCATGCCCCTTGAAGTTTTTTTACATTTTGTCAAGTATCACCTACAAAATCCAATGAATTTTATTAGAATTTTGCATGATAGACAAACACAAAGTTGACCTGTTAAAATCCAGCCTCCTTATTCTATGCTTTTCTTCATACAGAGGGTCTGGAGTCTCATTTATTGAGCAACAATTTCTTCCTGGAGGCGTGGACTCTGTTGAAGTTTAATATTTTTCCCCATTGCTAACGTTTGGCTGTCACATATGGTATGAAGCTTCCCAGAAATTCCATGTATAGTAAACAAATATTCTCCACAGTTCCCATTGCCAAGCTGCAATCACAGGCAGACCACAATTCCAAAACAGCGCTGAAAACCGACATCATCGTTCACAACTTCTGCTTCTGTTCGCAGATTTGCTCAGTTCAATTTCAACTGGAGGAATCAAGTTCACTGGGAGAGATTTCAGACTAAAGGAAGATTAGAAAAGAGTGGAAATGCATGGGAAGGCAAAGGTCAGGATAACAAAAAGTAGAGCTCAACAACGTTTAAATGTGGAAAAACCAAACTGATTGAAGGTTGTTTCAATTGGACAAGATGTGGAAAGGTCCAAGATTTATAAGTGCTTTTACAAGGCAGAAATTAACTGATAGTGGCTAATCTCACAAAAAAGATACAACGAGCCTCTCACAGTTTTGTACTTAACTTTTTCAGGCAATTCAGCCAAATCTCCCGTCAAAACACATCTGACAAAGCTTAACCTGGCTTAAAATTGCCAACATGTTGTCATTAATAAACCCTCGAGCATGAAGGAGGAGAAGGCAAAAGCTTCTTTTTCTTTCTCTGTGCCCCTTTCAGCTTTTCTTTTTTTTTTTTTAAATCAGTGTAAGTTGATCCACTTTGAAGAAGGAGCCTGCACTGTTGATCTTGCTGAAATGGCCTTTTTCTTTTCCAAAGTCTTTTCTACTGTAGTCACACCCTGTTCTGGGAAACTTAGCATTCATACGTCTGCGACACCTTTCATGCTCTAATGCTGAGAGGGCAACTAAGTTTCACATTCTTTTTTACTGATCTAAAAATTTCTTTGAGGTACTTTGAGATCATTTGGCATTTTTAGGTTCAATAAGACATCCGTGCATCAAACTCGTTGTCTAAAGTTAAAAATCTTTCTTCATGCAACATTCAGTAGTTACATCTGTGAACCATCTGGGGTGTCATGTTACACAAAAAATTCAAAAGGGAGATCCTTTAGAATTTTTATCTGTGCTATGTGATATGCTGACAGTTGGTCAGGCTGCTTACATAGCAGCCTTTTCAGTTCTTAAATAGATATTGCTAATGAATAGCAGAGGACGGCCTGGCGGCAGTCTCTACCTTATTTAACTATTGTAAATGAACAATTACGTTGACAGATTTAGTGAGGAACCAAAGCTCACTGTAGAAAAACTGATGTCTGTTTCTCACAGGGTTGGAAAAGAATACAATACAGTCCAAGATGTTTTCTAATAAATATGACTGCTTGCAAACAAACACAGATGAAATAAGAACTCTATAGTGCATTTGATAGAAAGTATGCCCATATGCAGTCCAGTCTAATAAGGAGAAACTGAAAAAAATATATATATATCTGTCTTTATGAGTTCCTCACTGCTGCCAGAGACAGGTGAAGAGCATTTTCAGAGTTTCAGATCTGGCTGCTGGTAAGTAGGTCAAACCTGTTGAAACATTCAGTCCCATTTGAAATGTCTCTGTTCATTAAAAAAAAGAAAAAAAAAAAAAGAAACGTTTATCAAAATACTGAGTCTGCTGGAGTGAGTCATTGGCTTTGATTTTCCATTAATCCAAGTTGCTCATTTTGATCTCAGCTATACAAATAAAAACCGAAATACGTCAAGGTTCTGAGTTTCATCATTTGCAAATATTACACAAATGTTTAACTCTTCCTTATAAAACCGACACTCTGTGCCAGACATGCTATGTGCTTAATCAGGTTCTTCCTGTACTTTTTGCATCTTTTCATGTCAAATATGGAGGCATATTTCCTGTAGAGCATCAAAGATCAATGTTAATTCTTCTGAAAATAGAGTTTTAAAAGGCACTGTTAAAGGTATGTGTCAGATTTTTTGTGTGATTACGCTAAAAATATTTACAGCTAATATATTGCTGGAATTTTGATTTAATATAAATCTAGGAAGCTGACGGCTAGGTAGGGAGGGTCCAGGACCACAGGAGACTTATTTCATCTTAAAGCAACTTTAAGCTTCAAAAATACCATGGTGATTCATGCAAACACTATTTTACAAACCTTTTAAATGTCATCATTTATGCAGAGCCATTATTACAAAGAAGCCAGTAACCTTTACACAGTAAATGCAGGTTTGAGTCAGTGTGCCAGTAGATTAAAGTGAGTGTCTTCTAAAGTAAAGCAAGACCAAAGCCAAAATTATTATAGCAATTTAAGGGAAGGGTTGCTGAGACTGGAAACACTTTAGATGTCCATTTCTCAGTTCTGTGTTTCACAGAGGAAGATACGATAAGTGATAGCATACCATTTACTCTGTAATAATTGCCTTGTGTGCAAATCAACATCCAGCACAACTGCATGGACAGTTTAAATTTTCATTAATTATTGTTTGCATTAACCATTGTGATGTTTTTGACATTAAAGTTGTTTGGAAATGATAGAGATTCACATTAATATGGGCTTCTTTCAGACTAGTCATTAGCTGGATTCTTATCAGCTAAATCTAGAGCTTTACAGCTGATACTGCACATAAGATAGGATCAGTTAACCAAACCTGACTTTAAAAGTCCAAACTATTTCTTTGAACTTAAATTTTGACATTCCACCTCATTTTCTGCCATTTTATTTGGTCACTTCAGATCTTATTGATATATATATACATATATATATATATATATATATATATATATATATATATATATATATACATATATATTTTTTATCATTATTAAGTTTGTGTATTTTTGTCAATCAGAGGACTTAATGTAAATGAAAATACTACACAGTAAATTAAAACAAACAGCAAAACCTCATTGAAATTTTAGACTAGATAACCATCAGTTAGGGACAAATTGACAAGAGAAAATGAGCGACTTTTTTTCTCGTTTTTTCTTTTGCCCTTACAAATTCATGGAGCATTCAATCAACAGAAAAGGCTCTGACACATTTATGCTCACTGAAATTGATTCGGCTGGTGTGGCATCCATGGAAAAGCTGTAAACAAAGCGGCGTGGCTGCTCCCCCTTGATGTCGGCTGCAAGAAGCTGCACGCATTCCAGTAGCTTAGAGGCTTAAACAGAAGCTCAGGCTATAGGCCACTGGGCAAAGAGCTGCGCGCATCCGTCACTGTGTGAGGCCGATAAAGGGCTCAGAATGGACATTTCTCCTCATGGTCCAGAGACAATCCTTCAACAAAACTCTAGAGTTTTGTATTGAGATTGTTTCAAACCACTAAAAGACATGCTCTTCAAGGTTCTACAAACTTAAACATCTTGTTCAACAGAGAAGAAGGAAATAGAGTCACTCCAAATTTGTCTCTTCTGAAAAGGATAATGGCAGGGAAAAATTCAATAAAGATTATACAAAAAATGAAATAAAAACAAACAAACAAAAAAAACATTGACATTTCCAAAGAAGATTTCTGAGGAACGATCAGTATTAAATCACGGAATTGCCTGTTCATTCAGGCCCATGTAACAAGGTTCATGTTCAGTCTTCAATCATTTATGGCACACTATCTAAAATTATACATGTGGGAAATGTTTATAGTATAATTTTGATTTATGATGCCCTCAGCTCAAACAGATGCACAATGAGTTTAGCTAGAAAGCATCTTGAAATTCTTAACCCTCTGAAGCAGATTCACCCAAGAGACAGCTTGTTTTCGAGAGTTGCGAATGGTATGCAGAACTGAGATAACAGCAAGAGAACAAGAGAAGTCAACAACTTAAAGTATGCTGTTGCTAAACAAATTGTAGATGGATAATCATTCCTATAGTGCATGTGCAGAAACATTATCTGAAAAGTTTAACATTGTTCTAGTCAGGTTTTTCTGTCTTTGACCTCCTTGGTTAGCATATTGACCACATTAGAATATCTTTGTCGGGGTCAGTCTGTCCCTATAATGAGATGTCTGAAAATGGGCAGCTGCCCCCACATGAAGTGACCTCACTTAGTAAAGATCAATAGGAGGCTGCACATTCCTCAGCAGTCACTCAACCCTTGCTATCCCAGTTATCTAAGACACTTTAGGGTTTCTTTAGAACAGTGATGTTTGGGTTGAATTCCAGTTATTAACTCTGAGCATCCTAGACAACCAATTTTGACCTGTGGGTGCAACACATCTGCCCAGTGAAAGGCAAATGAGCTCATGTCACTCATACGCTCGAGCAAATGCTAGCCATAATGTTAAAGTTTGGATCAAGCACAAGATCTTTCAAAAAAAGTTTTTTTTTTTCAAGAATCACTATTTTGAAAGACAATTTAAAACCATACAGCTACCATTTTCTGAATTCACTTCACTTTGTTCTGGAAGTTATACATGTTTAATTCTGCTCCTCTCTTCTGAAAGTTTATTGTGATAAAAAGTTGAATTTGTGGAAATTACACATTTTTTGGAAGTTGTTACTTGTAGTAGCACTGCATCACTTGTTAATATTTACATTGCAAATAGATTATGCTATAATTTCTTCTGGGTACCCCTGAAGACAACCCACATACCATGAGTGGTACCTGCACTATATTTTAAGAACCATGATTCAAAAGCACATTGAAGGTGAGCATAGCTCTATAGTTTATTTATTTGTGATTCAGATTTTCATTTTCCTTTGTTCCAACTATTAAGAGGCCTGGACAGCGAAATTATGAGCCTCACTGACCTCTTTGCTGGATGATTTAATGGCTGACTGACTGCAGTATTTAACCAGACAAGCATAATAAGGGGATTAGAAACATATCAGATGATAGAGTTCAATGTTCTTGGCTGCAGGTACAGTACAGATTTGAGCAGTCACACATACTGTGACTGCACATGATGTAAATGACTTAATTCCCGATAAATCCAGAGGAAGCGTAACTTGTTTAACACTGGTTTCTGAACCGAAGGAACCTCCATGAATGTACCTCTGTGTCTTAAAGTAAACCCTCATCTGTGTTTGCACCAGATAAAATCAGAGTCCTGACATGTCCAAACGGTGTCCCAGGCCACTCAAGATGGATGCCTGCATGTGGGCCTTGATGCCACGGAGAGATGAAGTTGAAATGAAGTGTCACAAGAAAGCTGAGCCCCCGCACTTTAGTACCAGAGCATGGTGTTTCAACACCTTCTCACATTTGATCCATTTTACAAGTGTGGACTGGTTGAAACTGTTGCTGGAATGAAACTGACAAATAAAGTGCCAGATTATGAAATATCAGTTACCAGAACTGCAATAAATAAGTAAATAAATAAATAAATACATAAATATAAAATTGCTACTGATTGCAATTAGATCCAACTTTTCCATTTGACCTCCATGACCTGGTTATGACTAAAAATCAAGCCTTTTTTGATTAAAGAATGCTGCATCCACTTGGAGTGAAAATTGTTAATGAATGAAGAAGACTTGCTTAAGTATTTTCATTATCAGTAAGGTGTTTAAAAATTAAGCTAAAAAATGGAAAGAAGCTGTGAGAAACCATTTGAAAACTGATATCAGTCAGATGGATTTCTTGTCTGCTACTTAACTTAAGCATGATAGACATCAGTCAAACCAAAAAGCTGGTTGTATTACAGTAAAATAGTTTTTTTTTATTCTTTTGAAGCTCATTTCTGTCACACATTATCTTAGATTAGGAAATGCTGAAAGCCCTTTGAGAATCTCACAGTGGAGGCGTGGCATATTTGGTCACCATTGACGAACACGGCACAGAGGAGAAAGTCATTCTGGGAAATGATTTGCCAACCTTTTTTGATCAGTGATCTTTTTTTCATCGTCAGTTTTTTTACGATACATGTGTCTGCTCACTGGCTGTAAACCTGGAACCAAAATCAAATAAATTGCTGTTCTCTCTAAATCTCAAAGCTGGAGTTTTTACAGTTTTATTAAATAATCTACATCTTCTGCATGGAACATACACTCAGGGACATCTGCAATGCTAACCGTGTTAACCAGTGTTCTAAAAATTGATAAAAGACAGTAAAAACAGCTTAAAGGGTCAACTCTGTAATCACTTATGTTTGTAGTAAATATGCAATGCTAACAGCTCTCTCTTTAACACACATGATGCGACTGTCTCTGAAATGAATAGAAATAAATAGGGATTGAAACACAACAAGAAATACATAATAGAGCTTGTCTAATTAAAGAGAGAATTAAATATTTTTTAATGAAATTCTTTAAAGTCAAAGTTTCACAAAATCTGTGATTGGAAATTTGGCCACTATTCTGTGACTTAAAGTGAAAAAGAAAAAAAAAATACACAAGTGTAAGTTTATTTCCATCTTATTCAAAACATTGAAAAAATTTTTGTTTATAATTGATGACATTAGTAGTGATATTTGGAGAAGTGGTTACAAACAGCATAGAAGTCTCTTATTAACAAACAGCCACTGTGTTTATCTTTCTCAAAGCTCCATTTCCATAAAGCCCAAGAGGGTACTTTGCAGATTTATCTCTGACATTTGCATGAAGCCAAAAATTCATCTCATTATTTACAAACAGGATCGGGGGTCTATGGTTTGACCGCAGAATAAATTGGTATACTTGAATTTCAAAGCAATGTGGGGCAATTTTCTGCATCAAGAAAATGATTCTTTTATAAGAAAGAGTTAAATATTTGTGTAATAGTTAAGAAAGAGAGAAACATAGTTACGGGTAATTTGTCTTCATCACTGTGTTCCTTGAAAGCATTTTTTTTCTCTCCCCACAGTCAGTGAGACCCCGCTGACCCCAGCTGGTCTTATCAGAGACAACACATGACCAGTGTTACGTCCAGTGATGTTAAACTTCACCTGCATGCCGAGCAGCTTCTTCCTGTGCAGATGTCTGGAGGTCTGGCCAGCACATCTCTGACTGTTTCTTACACTGTACACAATTTAATGGATAGCAGCCAGAAGGAAAGCAGAGATGCATACTGATATGAGCCCTGAAGCCATGCTACACTGTACACAAAAAGTGCTGAAAGAGGCCAAAGGATGTCTTGTGCGCCGTGTCTTAATATATCACATCTTCAATACGATCTGATGAATTATTCAGATTGTGCTATCTGCTTTGCCTCTCACCTAAAACATCTGCCCTGCCAGCTGATCTGCCAAGTCCGCCTTGCTGCCTGTGCCGCCACAGGAAGCTTTTAGTCCGGCTGCCATCCTGTGGTTTGCGCTCCTTTTATCCTCCAATCCTCTAAGTATATACATGTTTTGGACTTCAGGAATACAGTGTTGAGGAAAAGAGATCAGGTTACTGTGTCAACAAACAGGACCAGTGTGCACAAAGCTTTTAACAGAAAGACAGTAGATTTGCTACTGTTCAAATATCTGTGTTCTCATAGGTGAGGTAAGCACGCAAAAAACTACCTCACCTAAGCTGCTGCCTAAAAACACAAAGGTCATTCAACTTTCAAATTTATTGGGTTCATCTGGTACATTGTGGTGACAGTAGTTGTCAGGCATGTTATGAGTTTAATTTCAGCCTCCCTCCTCTTCATAGTAACATAGCTTTGGGAAACTCACAAGCACAAGGGATATTAATTGTGTGATGAGTTGTGAGTTTGGCTGATACCAACATGTGTATTGTTAAGGCACTTCAAGTTGTCTGTGTGACCATGGATGCTTAATTATTGTTTTAAAATCGGGGAACAACATGAGAAAACTCTTACACCTGTTAGCTTAAAGGTGTGTAGAGTATCTTCTTCATGAGCCTAGTTCAAACCTAAGTAAAAAGCGGCTTTCTCTTCTTTTTCCTTTTGCTGCATTGGTTACACACTGACTAATAAGCACATGTAAGGAGTCTACAGCTAGATTTTAGTCAAAATCACCCCTCTGATCTTGTTTATACCATCGGTGTATGTTTGCATCTCTGCTCTCTTTAGTCATAGATCAGAGCCTCTTGCACCTACAATTCATTTTATGATGACATCAGTCCCTAAAAACCTCATCTTCTAATACCTGCTTTTAGTCTACCACCTGTGATTATGCAAAGGAAATGTGGACAAGTTTTGTGTGACTAGTTTTGTGTGCAGGATTCTACAGAACTGCATACAGAATTTGTTCACATAAATTTGATAATATAATCTAGGTTTTCCACTTCGTATTGAAGCCCTTTTCACATTTTATAATGATGTTCACTGTGAAGGAGAGACTGCTGTGGCTTTCTGTTTGTGTCATATAATCTGGTCTGCTTACTGTGCCCAGATTTGTGTTGGGGAGGAAACAGCACATATCACAGTTAAAACACTCATCATTAAGTTTTAACTGGTTCAAACTGGTTCAACACAAACCATGGGAAGCAGGAAAACAATTACATGTGTATGTTTTGTTCACAATAAACTAGAATAGCGCTGCAATATGTTATGTATCCAATTTTTCTGAGTTATATCAAAACACCAGTGAATATTAGTGTAGCACAATAGCAAACTATGAATGAAAAAACATGAGGAAGATGCAAGTTTGCTGAAGTCCATAACATGTGTCCAGTCGGTTTACTAGTATCTAATTCATTAACCAGTTACCCTGTTTTATAGCAGCATATTGAGGCAGACCTGAAGAAATGTTGGCACTCTGGTACATTGTTAAGAAAGGGAAGAACATGAGATTCCAAAATCCATTTCAAGTTGTTTTTCATTTTGTGGATGGAGTTTTGAAAGAAATACTTTTTATACATTTCTATTTACTGAAACATACCTGTTAGACCAGACTGGCTTACATACCACAAAACTTTACCATGACGTAAAAGATGACTCAGGTCATCTTCGGCTGAAAAGGACATTTGTTTTATCTGACACATCACAATACAAAACAATGAAAGAATCTTTAAAAGGGATTATTAAAGGGAATTTTATCTGTGAAAGAAAATCTCATACTTTGACTTTAAAGGGTAAAAAGGAACTTCCCATAACCCTATTGGATTTAATGATATGACTAATCACTTGCCTCACACATCTTCTTTCATCATTCTTTCGTCATCGTTCATATATTTCAACAGCTTACGCTGCACAGCCCTAAACCCCAGTTTAAAAAATTGCTGTACTTCAACAAGATAATACAGGACAGCTTGTTTAAAATGGACCAATTAAATGTGTGTGATCAGAGGGCGACGGCAGGAATGTCTTCAAAGGGTCAGCAGAACCATTAGCAGAGTAAAGGGCACAACCTGGAATGCTCAGAGATATCAAATCACTAGGCAGGGGGGAGGGAGGTGGTACAGGGCGCTAAACTGGGATCGGTTGGAGACTCTTTCAGAGATCACAAACACTCCTGTCTGAAAGAACACAAACATTCACAACCACTAAGAACAACAAAAACCTGACAAATATTTGGTGCATCATATCAAAGCTCCAGAGCTGGCAGGGAATCCATGGACATAGCCTTGAAGATTTGATGTTAAGAGGAATTATATGACTTATAAACATACTGATTGAAAAGAAAATTATCACACAGTGATAAAAGATTTTTTTGCAATAATGAAAACAAACTCTGTGATGGTAACAACAACGACCCAAAGCACTTTCTTGACATACGCGTTGCGAGTTTCACCAGGGGTAAGTAGCAGTTTGGAAACACTACAATGAACGCAGCAATCTGGCCGGGTTCCACGTCCACAGTCATTTCCCACATCATGGCACAGCACTAGACTGGGAATAAACAGAGGAACCCGCTGGGCTCCCAGAATGAATGTTTGCAGAGTTCCCATCAGTGAATGCGCAGTAACAGGACTCCCTGAAGGCCTGTGTTTAACCTTTAGGTTACAAGTGGCTGGCCACTCCACTGCGCGCCCCTCCCAGAGACATTAACCCTTTTCTGGCTCTTCTTCATCAGGGTGAAGTTAGATAAAGATGAAGTTAGATAAAATAAACCAACCAAAGATCAAGAAGTAAGCATCAGGATCAGTATCTTTATTTACTTTATTTTTACACTATGTAACAAGTGCAAGGAATTTTAGCTATTTTCACAAAGCATGGAGCAAATTAACATTAAAGTATGTTTCTTGTACTTTGTGCAGCTGTCTATTGAGAGATAGTTGCTTTTGTTATTGGGCTAAAAGGAAATCATAAGTTGAAAATAGTGTATTTAAAAAGACTTTGCGTGAATATTTTTGCGAGTATTCATTCGAAAATTAACAAAATTTGTATTTGAATACTTTCATTGTGAAAACTTAAAACAGGGCTGAAAAGTTGACAAGAAAGTAGTAACATTTAGCAGTTTACCCATCCCCAGATGATCACCAATGATAATATAATGCAAAACTGTCAGAAGCACAGACAAGTAAACTGTTATAAAAAAAAAAAAACTTGTTTCCAACTTCCTGTTCATGTGGCAAGAAAGCCTGGATAAAAAAAATCCAGCGTGAGGTAGACGCAAACTCTCTTTGTGCAGCACTACATTTACACACAAAGGTCACAAAGTACAAAATAAATACAAACATTCATGAACAATTAAGAATAAAAACCTTCTCGACACTTACATTCAATTTATATACATTTTTAAGGCATCAAAAAAGCTGTTTCTCCTTCAATGCAAGAAAATGGGAAAGAAATGATGAAGTCAGAACATATGCAGATGTAATTAAGCAAAACAAGTAAAAACATGATATTTATTCAAATCTAAGAGATGCTTATTTGAAGCCAGGTGAGATTGATGAGGCTGATTCAGTTTACTACTACATTAAGCTGCAGCACAGTACATTGACTCTAAGTAAATTTGTTCTTTCATATTCCTGCACTGGATATGTCACATAGCAGAATTACAGCAGAGTCATAAATTGTAGATTTAAAAAAAAAAAATTTTATGAATTCTGGTTTGACCTATTGATATAACAGACACCTCATTTTTCCTGACAGCATCATGCATGCGGTTCATTGTCAAGGCCGCCGGCAGTATCCAGAATGCAAATGCCAGCTGTTTTCTTTGTGGATCAAACCAAAAGAAAACAGCAGAGCCAAGGTCAGCGCAGACAAGCATTTCTCCAGCAGCAGACACATGAATTTCCATACGCGAGGCTGTACAAAAAAAAAAAAAAACAAAAAAACTATGCGTCCACAAATGTGATTTTGCAGCTGATTATATTCCACCCCTTTCTTGGAATAATTAACCATTCTGAAAAATTCATGAAAGCGCCCATTTATTCCTAGTTCTGCCGGCTTGACTTGTTGATTGCTTGGGAATGTGTGTCTGTGTGAAAGCTTGGCTTGGAAGGGTTATGTCTAACGTGTCCTGTTATACAAAAACAGTCCAGCTTTCAGCAGGGAGATCAAGACATTTTTGAGCAATCACTAGAGGACAGAGACAGATTCTCCTCTTGGGAAACTGAAAGGAACTAAATCCATAAAGTGTTTTTCTTATTGTTAAACCACTTGGCTTCCTGACCTTAGAGGTGTAGCCTTCTTGACACCAGAAAGCTGATTTAATCATCATTCAAAGAGAAAAATTAACTTGTGGAAACAAAAACTAAAATATCTCGAATGAAAGAAGAATGAAAGCAGCTTAAAGCGATCACTTGAAGAAGGTTATAAATATTTACATTTTCTAGCTTTCAGATTGGCAAAAGAAAACTGGAAGGGGTTCCAAGTACAACAGAATGTTATTTCTACTTAGTCTGTTGCCTTGCTCAACTGTTTAACATTTTGTACAACCAGAAAAATTTAGGGTATTTTATTAGTTTTATATCTAGAATGAACCATTGTAGTGCAGTGTGTTGTGAACAAATTATGCGAGAAAAAAGTTTGACTATATTTTAAAATCTTTTGCTAATCTGAAAATTTCAGCATGCATTTATAATCAGCCTTTTTCATTCTGGTACCTATAAATCAAATGCAGTACAAAAAAGATAAGAGAGTTTTAGTCAAAGGTAACTGGAGATGCAGAGAGTCACAGCAGAAATGGAACAAGCTTAATAACAAAATTATTAGAGGTGGACTTCTTTAATTTGACCTATTTTTTGTTGTTCTCTTGCTGACGAGTATGGGATTGATAAAAGTACAATTAAGAGCTTATGAAAACAACAAAATGTTTTGAACAAAGTCAAAATTGAAACATGAGCTCCTGTTTAGTATAGATATTTGTACATCCTTTTCCAGGATTCAGTGCTGCACCAATTATGAACCTCACCACAGGTTGATGAGACACACCCCTAAAGACTTGGAGCACTAATTCCAACAAAGCTGGATCTGAATTTAAAGGCATGTCGCATTTTAAGTTTCTATTTATAATTTTTTCTTTTCTTTAAAGTCATGCACTGTGCAGTTTTTTCTTTCACTTCACAAATATGCACTACAGCTTTATGACGTAAAACTGTTACAGCTTTATGACATTGACGTTTGACAATTTTATTTGGCTACTCTGAATATTTAAATGAAAGCCCTCTAAATCTTTCTTTAGTTTCTGATAGTGAATCTTTATCGCTACGTAGCATTTGAAAAAGAGCGTGAGATCTTTCAAAGGTCACAGTGTTGCACACTGAGAAGTAAGCAAACAGAACATATAAAAATCATAAACTGACTCAAACGACTTGACAGACGTTTCCATTTATGGTTCCCATCCATTAGCGGTCACCCACACTTCTGGCAAGTTTACAGCATCAGCGTTGATTGCACTGCCAGCAGTGTGTGGGTGACAGATTTGAATTTCACACAAAAGCACCTGAGGCTTATCTGTTGTTCCTAGATCACTTCATAAACCTCTGTCCAGTTTCATAACACAAAATAAAGTACACCAGTCTCATTGTGCTAGTTTCAAATGTCAAAAACCAGAAGCTGCTCAGTTTACTGTGTCTTGCTTTGGTTCATCAAATTTTCCACACGCTTTCAAAGTTCATGCAACGTTTCCTTCCTGGGAGAGGATGTTAGTGCATTTGCTGCCACATTCAGTAACTCATATCGGAAGAGAAGCCCCTTAGCAGACACAGACTTAGTCCTGATGAACTGTTGTGGCTCCACTTGAAGGAGCTCCCTTCTTTGCTCTGCTAGAGACCCACAAGTCACCAAGTCTTAAGATGCCTAATACCCTTTTAAATAGTTGTGATTCTAGAGAAAATAAGTTAAAGGCCAATATTAAGTAATACATTCGTATCCTCTCCAAACCCACATGCAAATTCACCCACTATAGATGCTCTCATTCAGAGCGAGTATTTAATGACCAGCCTCTTGCCATGCTATCATCTTACGATAAAGACGTACTGGAGATGGCTGAGAGCTGTCTTTTCTCACATCACACCCACTTTCTTTTTAAAAAGAGAAACCAACAATGACCCCATCATAGTGTGGCTCATGAACATTTTATAACTCTCCAGCAGGGCTATCCTAGCATCATAGGTAACCAGAACTGCAACATCAATGATTCATGCAGCTAAGGCACTGAACAGTTAATGAACAGAAGGGTAGTGTCTGTAACAGTATTACTTACGGTCTGTGTCAACCAGGCGTGAAACCAAAACTCTCTTTCACATCTCAAACTGGCTTTCCTTCTATAGGTGGTGATTAAAAAAAAAAAGACAGACTAATTCCTCAGCAGGCAAAGTCTCAAAGAAGAATCCACAGGAAGAGCTGATCTAAAGCTCTGTTAGAGGACAGCTGTGGGTCTGCACGTCCTCCTCTCTCTCTCTCTGTCTTTCTGACAGTGTGCGGTACTACAGCATGCATCCACTGAGTGTGGAGCTCCTCCCACCACTGACTCAGGAGGAAAGGGAGGGTGGGATGGAGCACATGTTAGAAGCAGAAAAAAAGTTTGACAACCTCCCAGTCTTTTCACAAAGACTGAGTAGCTGTCAGGACTTTGAAAACCTTCAATAAAAATGTGCAGTTTTAGAAATCTAGCAGTCATTGGGAAGAGGTGCCATACACCCTGGATGAATCGTCAGTCCATCACAGGGCAACACAGAGACGTATGACATTTTTTTAATTGTTTGTTTCCTAATGGAGTTATGGACAGCTTTCAATGACAGATGAACAATGGTGGGAAGGATGGACTGTGAAAGGGGCAGCCTTGTTTGCCAAACTGATCAAGTGAGGATACAGAGTGTGGAGTGACAGGAGGCATAAAAGTGCTTGGCTGAGCACACCTTACAGCTCAATTACACAGAACAGCTACATTGCTGCATTTTTGTTTTGTTTTGTTTTTTGTTTTTGCTAATACATCTCTCATGGATAACAAGATAGATTTTGGACAGCATTAAATACACATAGGATGAAACCCTGCAAATAAGAGATTGCAGTGTTTTTGTTTGAGACCTTCTCCTTAGCAATACATGCTAGCAGCTAAGGTCTTTCAGTTCAGATGAGACAAAAACATGTAGTTTTGAAAGCTATTTTGATCTCTATGCTGTGTTGTTTGTATGATGCAGTTATAAAAGCAGCAGAGGCTACCTGCACTCAGCAGCGAGTTCAAGAGTTGGTTACCATAGAGACTGAATGTGAACTGATGGATGGACATTACTGGTATCTAAGGAGTTACACTGACTTCTTAATCAAACCCCCTGCTGTTTAGACATCAACAGATTTAACAGTTGCTGCTCCCTTCCCAAGTGCTGTTGGACTTGTTACATCTAAATGAAGACTCTGCAATATTAACATCCTTTGAAGAAAAGAAATAGATTTTTTTTTATTTAAGTTTTTTTTCATATGAGAAAGAATAATGTGATGTCTCTTGCTTGTAACCACTGGATGTCTTTGGAATTACATATCTTCCAGATCCCCTGCAAGGATGTGAAGATGGAACCTTCTTGATTTGAAGCAACAGTGCTAACAGTATCACATTAAAAATGTGTGATCAACATGCTAGAGTCCAATGACAACTGTTTGGATGCTACTTCTTCACATGTTTCATCAGCCTAAACTTTAAGTTTTCTGTCCAAGCACAGTGTTTGATGATTGTTATTTCTTTCTCTGCAAAACAGACTGCCAAAATGTGAAAGCATCAAGCTAATCTTTCACAAAGTATTACAATGCGATGGACGAATCCGACTAACAAGAAAATGAATCTAAGAAGCATTTTGGTGTTTGTATCCCAATGTTTAAAATGAGGCAGTCCACTTGACTTCTTTTAAATATATTTGGCCAAAGTGTACTCATAAAACTTTTCATTTAAAAGGGAAATTTCTTTAAATGTAGGCTAAGAAAAGGCATATAGTTGAGCAGACTTTAAAGCTGATAAACTATGTGCTTAGCAGGCACATCAGTAACAAAACACATTCTGTAATGTCAGGGATCACAAGATGAACTAGTCACCCGTAAGCATGTTCCTGCAAGACAAAAGTGGAAGCATGATCTTTTTTCTTTTATCTCTCCTGGGACTGAGTTCAGACTGCAGGTGTTTGCCCTTCAGCCAGATGTTAGCATCATTACAAAGTCTGACTTTAATTATCATAATTACAGTAACTTCAAGTAGCCAGAGAGAGGGGGAAAGCAAGAAGAACAAAATCAGCACTATGAGAGAAAACTTTAAATCTGTCTTCTGAAGAATAACCCAGTAAATAAACAGTCATTTGTTTTCTTAAAAAGACAATTTATGTAATCTTTCTACAGTCAGATGTTAGGATTTACTGTTCATGGCATTCTTTTTTTGAATGCTATGAAACATTATGATGAACGGGCAGTAAATAGTATTTTACAGCAGCCATCAGCACATTTTACACATGTGGTGGCAATATTGAAATTTTGAGGATTTGGAAGTTTGTGACAAACTTACTTCATCAACAACATATTAAAAATTATGTGAATCTTAAGAAAACATTTATAACCTGATTATAACCCCGTTCTGGTGTCAAAAGAGGGCCAAAGCATTTTTGCTGTTTTGAGTAACTACAGTATAGTTACTATACCATGCTGTATAGCATGATGTGCTACACCACACTATACTATACTACACTATACTACGCTACCGCCCCTTGTACAGGCTATGTCATTATCAAACTACCCTCTCGTATTGTTTCTCAGAGGCCCACAGACAACACTTGTATGGCAAGCATCCAAATTCGGTTTGTTTACATATTTGTGTCTGCATTGGGAACATTCTTTATATTCTTCACTGTAATCTCCATAAACACATAAGTAACAATCTGATTTAAACTTCATCATGAAATCTTCAGCTGACAATAACAGCAGATGCCACTTTAGAGCAGATGCAATTTCAGAGACAATGCTCCTGTACTCTACAGAAGAGCTTTAAATCAGGTGATTTGCTATGTGAAGCACAGACATAATTTGCTGTGTGAAGCATAGACATAATTATTCTTAAGAAATTCCAATAAGGATGATTTTTAGGCCATTGTACTAAAAGAACAACTAATTTGATGCATCAGTCTCAGAGGGGGCCCTCTTAGTAATTGTTAAGTGAATTGTCAGCTCAAAAGAACTATATTCGCTTAATGTTATATCAAAACACAATGAATGTGTCAGCATATTTCATATATATATATATATATATATTTGCATATGCTTGGTATGCAACTGGTTTTACGAAGATGAAGAACTAATGTAAATTGTGGATAAGATGCTAATGAATATCCAGCAGAGTGCTATGAAATACTTCATGGAGAGTTACCAAATAACTTCACATGCTTGCTCCAAAATAATTTCGTGGGTAAACATAGAGAAGTATAAAATAGCGGGGTGTTGAGACAGGACGCCTCTTTCTAAAATAGCAGATGCTAATTATACACTTTAGGCAACTGCTAAGGAGGATGACATGAAGCCAAGTTTGAGGTGTTGGGAGTCTGCCTGCTGCCTCAGTGTTTCTCTACAAACTCAAGATTCCTCACTCTAAAATCACACTGAGGATACTCAATGAATTTATTTATTTTTTTAAATCTGTATTTGGCATATTACTTCCAGTCTGGAACTGTCGACACACCTAAGTTTGAAGGGACCACCTGTTGGTGCCCTGCAGCGCTCCTTTTGTAAATGAGCTGTAAGACATAAATGACTCCTGACGCAGACTTTCCAAACTCATCTTTAAATATTAAGTGCGCTCTCGAAATGTTGCAAAGGTTCTATTGAGCTACATATTAAAATAATGGTTAAAAATGTTTTGAACATAACAAAATCTACTACATATCTAAAAAAATGTAATTGTGGTAAAAAATAAAATAAAATGATGATTGGTAGAAATTATATGTTCAATACCACGTGGAAAAAGAAAGAAAAAAATTAATCATAGAAATATAAAACAAAGGAATGTGAACACAGCTAAATTAAAATAAAATAAGACAAAATAAAATAAAAACAATATTTCATTTACAGAGAGCTGTAAAGTATACTCAAATAAGGTGTATCATAAGAAGCAAGACTTCTTTATTGTTACTCTGTGTTATAGCAGCACATAACAGCTATTTTCAAAGGTAATATTTTTTGTTTTGTCTTCTGAAAATGTTTAACAATTCAGTCTCAATATGATACCTTACAAAGGTAAATTTCAGATATTTCTAAATAACTTAACTATTGCGTCTTGTGACACTATGCAACTGCACAGTTCTTTTATAGCATTTACATTTAGGCATATGCTACAGCATCCACTTTTATGATTGTCATAAAAAAGGAAGTTTAATCAATTTCCGCCTTCTTCATGTTTGGCACACACCAACCTGAAGCGCAGACAGCTCATTATGTGTAAATGATTAACAGCAGAGGAAATGCAGCTCAGCGATAAGCCCTCATGTTCCACATATTAGTCAAATGGAAGCCCAACAGATATGAGCACTAGTCTACTTAAATCCTCTGAGGGGGCCAGAGGCCTCGTCGACAACAGGTAAATTGTGCCATTTTAGATTTAAATCTTAAATCATCCTCAGAGTTCAGGAAGAATGCTGTTTGACTGTGTCACTGTGTAACTTCACAATTTCACAGTGATAGAGTGTGTTTGTCATTGCTACTCTCCAGTATGATGAAATGCTGGGATTCTGGGGTGTGTTTGGTAAAAATATGTCATAGAAAACAAAACAAAGAAAAACAAAAAACAGCATGACTTCTTCTTCTTTGAACTACTTACTCTTCAGTAACAATGGATCTCCAAACATTTAATTCACAGATCAAAATAACTCTTTTTATTTTGTTATTTTATTGCCTTGGCTGCAGACCTTGTGAAAATCAGACACTTTTCTCCGGAGCACACAGCACTAGTTTTCTCACTTTTTCAGTGATGGAAAAGGCTGAACAACCTTGGAGGCTTAACTTGCATTCAGCAATAAGGTTGCTGTTAACAAGCTGTGACAAATATATCACCTTTTAGCTAAAACACCCCCATGTACCTTACAGGTTGTTGGCAGTTGCATAACAACAGAAAGACCTTAGTCGACTCTTACATCAAGCATCTGTTTAGTGAACTCCCTGAGGATTTTTAAAAAGTTCAGCAAAGTCACAACTCCACAGTCAAGGACATGGTTGGTTCCAATGATTACGTTTGCCCTTTGACCTCAGAGGTTTTCTGCCAATAACACTGTTACAGAACAGCTATATAAATTGTTGATTTTAAACAAAGATGATGTTTTTTATAGATATAGAACTGTTTAATCAACAAAACATTATGCACAAATATTCTCAAATGTTCATCACCAATAAAAAAAAAAAGCTGTAAGCATCACTAACAAAAACAAAAAGCAATTGTACATTTTCTTAAATTTTCTTGAAGGATCAGCTTCAAGACTTTAATAAAAGATAAAAAAAAAATGTTTAATTAGAAAAGAAAGATGTTATCCCTTTTCTTTTTTGGAGATGTATTGATAAACTGTCTGATGATTTTTATCTCTTCCATAGTTGGCTCTCAGCATCACTGTTCCTGAGTAATAAGGACTACAAATAAAACAAAAAATTAATTTAAAAAAATTGCATCAGCGAGATGTTCCAAATGATCAACAGTATAAGTCTGTTGATCAGATATTGTATTTTATAAAATGTGGCAGACACCAACAAATGTAGTGACATGTCTTGTTCATCCAGGCTGCAACAGAGTCAGAGAGAGTGGAACTTTCAGAGGACAGGAAAACTAAACAGTGTTCTTCTGTTCTAAACTTGTGAACAGTCAACATGTTTATTATGGAACATGCCGGGTTTGGAAATGCTTGCAACCACTTAGGAATCTCACATATCTCTCTATGGAACTCCCAATATTTGGACATTTTGTGTTTCAACTTTCAACACGTAACCACAGTAATTTAATTTTTAAGAGTTAAGGATGAGTTACTATCAATTCATGAAGCCATAATTATTATTTTTTTTTTTAAACTTTGTCTTTCATTAAATTGCTTCTGGAGGAAAATGTTTCCAGCTCAGGAGAAAAAACTGTGATGTGTGACTCATTTTGGGATAGAGCATGATGGGAACAAGTTGCACGGTGTATAACACCAGTGGCATATGATCAATCATCTTCCCTTCGTACATACTGAAGCCTGAGGATGATGTGAGTTTTGTAGGGGGTTTTCCGTTTGTTGAAATAGAGAAGCTGTGATATCTTGGCTTGGTCTAAAACAACAACAAGCTTTAGTTTTGTCCTCCATGAAGCTTCCAGCAGAAGGGGTTTGTGGGACTCGTGCCTTCTGGCAGGAAAGTCATCCAACCCTTGGCAGTATGTGTTTTATGGGCATTTAGATCATGGCTTGTCTTGTACTAAACTGTTGGATTAATCCAGGATTGCTCAATGTTATCTAAACATTACTAAGTGTGAAACTGCCTTTAAAGTTTCCTGCACTCCCATCACAAGTTCATCACATCCTCATGCAATCCGTATCACTTCTAACATCATGCGCTCTTTCACAATATGTGGTTGTTGCTTCATAATCTGGTTGTACTGTCTGTTTCACTGGCTAGCAGAACAGGATATTTGATGGCTTAGACAGCTAAACAGTTTATCAGATCACCATGCTGTCATACAAGAACAAGTGGCTCTTCTCCAAAGCAAGTGGGCTTGTTTAAAATTCATCGGAGCAAGAGGAACAGCTCGAGCGCTCCTCAGGTGGCCCACCACGTCCGTGGCAGCGGCTCAACTCGTCTGCGATTTCCAACTCAGGTCTGCCTCCCCCACACAGATACACCTCCTCCATACTGAGACAGCTCAGCTCTTTTTTCCACTTCTCTCAAAGCACGCAGCTCATGTCAGAAAGTAAAGCTGTGAAAGTGATTATACTGTGGTAGTTAATTTTTTTTTTTCAGTGCTGCTGGTTGTGTAAGTTAATTGAAGACAAAACTATAAACTCATGAGGGGGCTTCCTCTTTAGATTATAATAGATCACCAGAAAAACACAAACACATTTTTAATGCAAGTTGAGATTAAATTAATCCACAATCCTCTTGATGTTCCATCATTATTAAAGATCAGTAACACATTTTAATTTCTATTTTGGGTTACTGGAGTAATATGAATGAATGTAAATTAATGCTTGACTTTTCAGAGTTTTAAAATGAAATGAAAAATCGTAGCGTTTTCCATCTATTTCACTAAACAAAAGGGCATTTTTCAAATGCTTGATAAGACCTGTAAAAGAGTTTATAGATTTTTGAAAAAGACACTGAAAATGTAAACCTCATTCCATGTCTTTCACCTGACAAAATTTCAGAAAACAACCTTTTAAACTTAAATATAGGAGCACTGAACTGCTGTACGTGTCAGGATATTCAATAGTTTTTATCACTTTTTTCAAAGTTCAAAGGTTCCCGTTTGGTTTTAATAAGGGCCAAAGTTCCTATTTCACCCTCATAAATTTTGGTTTTCAAATTCTGAAATGTTTTCATCATATATGTTTTGACATCTTTCTGCTCTGCTTTGTAACACATTGTTGGCTGAAAACACAACCACAAACAGATGGGCATAATCTAAATTCATACAGGGTTACTTTTGCCTTTTAATGTTTTATTGGATATATCTTGTTAAAACTTCAACTTATCTGGTTTAGAGTATAGGGTGCAGCAGATGTTCCCAAGCTGCAAATAAATGAGGAATATTTAATGAGTGTCTATTATTTTGAGGGGTTTTTTTGTTTGCTTGTTTTCAATTGAAAAAACTTGTTTAAACTGATAAACACTGAAAACCCAGTCACAGCTTTTATTATTCCATTGTGTGAAATACCTCCAAACACCAATTTTATCCAATTAATATAAAAATCCCTAATTGCTGGACTGGTATGATCTGACACCAAACATTCATTGAGATGATGTAAAAATCTATTATGCATTTTCAATGAATGTTAACAGAAGGCATTAAGAAAAAAAAAAATCCAGATTACATGATGTAAATCAACAGGCCTACATGACACTGATGGACTTTGACTGCCAGAAGGTCTTAGGAGTCTCATTAAGTGAAGTTAGACATAAAATCAATTACATCTTCCTTTTCTCACATAAGAGCTGAGCTCAGTCAACAGTTCTTAACTATCTATCTTTCTTTCTGAAATCTGACACACAGGAAATTACATGGGATTTGGAGCAACAGGGTTTGAAAATTGTTTGCTTTTAAATATGTATCTTTATTTTCCTTGTGTACTGTTCTTTATTAATGAGCAGGCCTTACACTTAACACAACATTACTTTAATTACTTGCCATCTTCAAATTAAAAATTGCCACTAATCAACAAAAACTGTCTCGAGTGGTAATACAGCAAGGACCTGAATATAGAAATAGCAACAATGCTACTTTAAATGAATTGATTCCAAACAGCATTTTTATTAGATGTATTTCTTGCATTGCGTCTTCTGCTGCAATTGTGTTGTGTGTTGGTATTGATTCCTCAATATCACTGTCAATGTCAAGTGTATTTATGTTGCACATGCAAAATCAAGCAAGGATAACCAAAATACTTCTTTCAAGCAAAAACTAATTTCTACAACCTGAATTGAAAAATCTAAAAAAAACTCAACGTTAAAACTGTATGCTGCAGAAGAAACTAATATGACAAATTAAGAATGCAGGAGATTCCTATTCAAGTCAGGTGAAAAAAAATTGCTTTTTATTTATTTGTGGGGGTGCTGTTTTGGTGTGGTTGAAGAAAACATCAGTAAGTATTAAAATATAAATGAAAAAAGTTTGTAATTAGTCTGTGAGTGGAGTAAAAGGCAGTGAAATAAAGACTGAAATTATGTGTTTCTGCTTTGTAGTGCCTGTTAGAATATTAGTATATTAGTTCTGTACAGTGTGGAATTGGTGGAGAGATGACTGATTCAAACCAAAACACAGATTATTACAGTTGTCCAGTTGTGACGAAATAAACATATTAAGTTTTACCACTTCTTTAATATGCAGATATTTTATAACATTTAGACCGACTTGGAAGTTGCAGAAATATAACAATATAATTCACCAGTTTTTCCAATTTGAGAGAGCTTGGAAGTACTACATCCAAATCTTAAACAACTGAGAAAAGCAATATTAGAACAGGACCCTAAAGGGCACCTCAGGGTTGTGGTATTAGATCCTCTTTTGAAATATATATCCCAATCATTTTCAGTGAACCAACCCACACTAGCAGTATTTGCTGGGTGCTCCAACCTGATGCTTTATTTTAGTGTATTTCTTTTGTGTAGTACGCAATGTATTAACATTTCCTTTGAAAGGCCATCCGTTGGCATAAATAGATAGCTGTATTTGAATAAAATCCACAGAAATATTGATCGCTTCTGTTTTGTTGCTCTTCAGCATGAGGCACACATTGTATGTTAAAGGCACATGCATGGGTACAGATGTAGTCGCATTAAGATGTGCTGTTTTGTGCCGCTCTGCTCCAGATGGGCAATGTCCTAAACTCTGCTGAGAAGCTTTTATTTCTCAGGTTGATTTAAACCAGTCCACAGCAAGGTTTAAAGTATCAATTACAAATTCAAGTCATGAAAGCAACATATTGTAATTCACAATGTCAGGAAAAAAACATAAAACAGAATTTTCAAAGTCAACAATTAAGCTGTTGTAATTAAAAACTCTTCAAAGGCATGTCTCAGTAGTGGGATGTGCTCAAAAACCACACTGGAATTTTTTCCACAAATTTTGAAGGTGATTAAAAATCTTTGAAGTGGAACAGAAACAAATTTTTGCAAAAACCTTCAACATTTACATTGTTCTGTAGTTACACAGCACAGCTGGATCGAGGCTTTGCATTTTAATAAAAGGCTGGACAACAGTGTGCTTAAAAGGCCTGGAGCACAGTTTAATGAGAGCAACATGTTAATCAAAACAAGAGTGCTCAAAATAAAAGTGTCAAGTCTTTGAAAGACCATTTGAAACACAGCCTGTAGGACAATTTTCACCAAAGGAAACGCAACTGGACAAAGACAGCTGCAGTCTCTTCACAATAGGGTTAGGGTCACAAAAGAAAAATAACCAAATGGTGAATTGGTGATCGATTCATTTTCAGTAAAAGTTGAGAAACATTTTTTTTAGAAACCCCATCCAAAGATAAAGGTTCAAAGTTCCGAATAAACTAAAATAATGCCTGAAAGTATTACATGGTTAAGCTTTAGATACAAAATTTAATTCTTCTAGATTATTCTTTAGGTACCACTTGTTGAAGAGAAGCAGATTGTTTCTGTGGTGACATCTATGGGTTAAAATGAGAGCTACAGTGAATGCAGTACATCTGAAATGGCATTATAAAAAGGTAACGCTGCTAATCTGGAAAGAAAGGACCTCCACAAAAGCCTACCTTGACATTTGAAAAGAACAAATTAACATCAAATAATCAATTAGGATACCCTAAAATATCCTAACATACCTTGATTCATTGTGCTTTACAAGCCTTTCTAGTATTACAGTTCGGCAAAACAAGAAAACCTTAAAGAACAATCACAGAGTGTTTCATGGATCTTGGTTACTCAAGATTCCTCAGCATAGACAGATCCGGATCCCAATGGGCCACTGACAATTTCAATAAGATAATTATTGGTTCCTTACACCAATTACAAATAAAGGGAAACATTATCCTCCTGCTGGTTTGTGCACTCTGGGAAATGACCCAGTAAGATGAATGGCTACAATTAAACGAAAAGAAGCACAGACAAGCGGTGATTAAAATAGGGAAGATCCTGAGGATGAATTAGTTATAAGGGCATCTACATGTGAGGCAACTGAGACATAAAATATTAACTTACCATTTGATTTAGAGCATGAGTTATGGTTAGGAAAACTCCTGAAAATAATGGCACGTTGTAGATAATAAAAACAATTTAGGATCATACGTTAAATCCAAACACCTTAAGTGAGGAAAGTCTTTGACTCAGCATCCAAGTGATATACTGTAAACCTCTGTATGCATGCAGAAAACAACCACTGGTTCACTCATCTTGGCTAGATGACGCTCATTGTACACGCCCAGTTTTTGTAGAGCAGGCAAGTCAAAGTCAGCCATATGGTCCAAGAAAGTAAAATGAATTATAACCTAATGCAAACAGACTCTTTTAGGTTAAAAAGTGAAATAATACTAGAGATCTTGAAAAATGTCAGTGAAATCTGTTTGACATCTCCAAGCCGCTGCACAAGAGATGAGAAATCATTCCACACTAAAAGGTAATTGCAGCTCTCCACAATGCCAGCACAGGAATCTGTCTCATCTTTACCATGGAAACGAACACCATACTATGTGCACGCACACTGACAGAGCAATTGCTATGGCATCCAGGACTAAGGCGACAAGAACCAGAACAATTTACTCTGCAGCTAACTACACACTCCGTCAACCTTGCTGTCTATCATTCTTTTACTCTTTCCATCTCTTTTCTCTCTTTTTGCAATTAATCTCCTCTGTCATTAGCCAGTTGAATTACCTTTTATCAGCAGAGGACAAGGTCAGTTGGAGGTTCTCTCTCGTAAGTGGTGACAGAGGAAAAGAAGCTCTGTAGGAATCCCAAGAGATGCTCAAGAGATGCCCAAGGATGCGGCTAAGCCGGCACCTCACGCATGCATCCACAGCTACTATCACCGCCGGTGAGATCAGCACCAGCAGAAGCAGATCGGATAGGGGAGGGGAGGAAAATATGAAAAAAAAAAAGGCAAGAGAGGGGGCTGCTCTATCAGCAGCAGTAGCATTACATCATAGGCTGCCTCTGTGGAAGGGTGGGAGAGGAGTGGACAGGGGAAGGGAGGTGCTCCTTGAAACGGCGCACTCCCTGTCACTGCTTCAGTGCATACACAAGCCCAAATTTAATATTTATAATCTGGTGACTGCAAAATGCTCTCAGTGGTTGGATTCAGACCTATGAGATAATTCCATCAACTGCTCTTAATTGTGTACGATCACTGGGCTTTGTTGTCAGAATGGATGATGTACCCTATTATGTCCTCGTCCCTTTGGGGCAAAGCCTGTGTCTGTGTGTGAGTGTAGGTCTGGAGCATAGGAGCCCATGCAGTGTCTATTCTGTGCAGTAATCTGATTGCGTGACCAGTGCCTGCCTACCAGTGCTCACAGAGCATGCTGATATTCAACCTCTTTGAAAGGTCATTCCGGATTCCTTGAGGCGGTTGTGAGTGTATAGGTACAACTGTTGGAGCGATTATTAACGTTAACTTGCCTGTCACAATAAATTAGTCAGAAACTGTAGCTTGACTATGCCAATAGTTTAAGCACCTTGCAGGAAAGTGCAGTTTTAGAGAGAGTTATGAAATTGCTGTCTTTCTCAAAAGCCAGCTGCTACGCTCCAAAAGTAATAAGTAAATAAAGTGTCCCAGGAAATGGTTTCCTTTAATCCAGGAAGGAGAAGAACAGACCATCAGAGCAGCCTATCAGCCTGCAGAGTAGCCTATCAGCCCAAACAAGGGATGATTCTCCACTGCAGAATTTCAACTTAGATTTTTCTGTCTAGGACCTTGAAAGTTTCAACCTCTGAGTCCAAATGAAATGCAGCTTTAAAACATTGGATGAAGATCAACAAATATCAGATCATCTCTCAGGGATCCAACTAGCTACTTTTAGATCTCTTATTTATGTGGAAAACAATTTAAATGGACCTATGTGTCTGAAGGGCAGTTGTTACACAGTTAACATTAAATGAAGGTTGCCAGTTTAAACTGGTGTAAATATGGCAGTTAGTACTGAGAGGTAGCAATGACAAAGCAAAGCAACCTAATAATCTGAGAGTTAATGACTGCTCAAAGCGTGATCCTCACCTCAGAATGCTCATGGTTATCTCAGGTCCACCAACTGTAATCAGCACTTATTGTGTTCCGTGTAAAAACACATTCACATTGACATCATACATGGGATGAACTCAAACATTTTAGTAGAAATAAGCAAGTTCCTCTTCTTAATGTTTAAAAACACTGACTTAACTTTGCTACTTGCAGTTCGAGTTGTCAAATCAATTTAAAAAAAAAAAAAACATTTCTACAATACAACCAAAAAGACAAAGAAGTACAGATAATGTAATCAATTGCTCTTTTGTTCATCTCTGTATTTTAAATGGAGAGAGCAACATTCCTTGCATGCCAAGTATTGTAGGTTGGCGGGAATGCCAGCTGTACTAGGACGAGACCGTAGGATTTCGAGTGCGTATGACACCATTCACCAGTTGATGTCTGAGGAAAGAGGCTACCACAGAATGTAAACAGCACTCCAGACGGACCTGACCTTTGAAAACATGAATTGACAACCCTTTATGACCTCAGGGGACAACAGCTTTGAAATATTATTGCTACAGAACACAGACAAGCTTCTTTGCCTAAGAGCTCTTCTGTCTCTTAGTTGCAAACAGATTTGAACTTCTTTCTAAAAAATGAAAAGAAGGGGGGAAATGGCAGTAATTTATAGCAAGTGGCTGACCTCAACATAAAACCATCCCGTTTTTCACAAATACAAAGATCTGTTTCAGACGCTGCGGTGGAAAATAATAAAAAAAAGTCACAATAACACAATAGAAAGTGAAATTTTGTCAAATTATGTGGTACTATATTGAATGTCCGACATGTGGAAACATTTGAATGTTGCCACTTTAGTTTGGTTGTTGAAAAGGGGGAACAAAGAGTCACTCAGTGGTATTTCAGTTTTAAATTATAGCTATGACACCAGCAAAATAGGAAAAAAAGTTTTCATAAAATTGTATGAATGGGTTCATTTTAAAGAAATGAAATACAATATCACTGAAGAAACAATTTTTTTTTGTAGCTAGAGCTCAACTCAAGTTCAAGTTGAGTTGTATGCAAATAGTTTCAACACTGTTTGAAAGATATTACCAAAGGACTGTTATGATTGCACCTCCTCGTAGGTATGAGGACTCTGTAACTTCAATTTGAAGTTACAGAGTATGGTAATAATGCTGTAATGCACCGAAAATGAACAAATACCTCATATCACCTCTGAAATCTATATACATGCTTATTAAATACAGCAGGTACTACATGTCCAGCTCAGCTGAATAACCTTGTTCACCCTGATACATCTTAGATGTTGGGGCACATTTCAGCGATAAAATAAACAATGCAAATGTAATTCCTTTCTCATAGCATTCTCAGTTCAGGGCTGAAATATTTTCTTCAACATGTGAAATGACCGGCTCAAATAACAGTAGCTGTAACTGTATCTTTTAAGGTTGAGTAAGCAAAAAGTTGTTAAGTGGACTATAGTGACAACCAACAGAAGTGCAGCTACTTCACTAATTCCATAATTTTGGTGCACTTTTCTATGCCCACAGCAGTCTGTGTCATAAGGTGACCAACTGTCAATTAATGTACAGTGGCTGGATTATCTTTAAAGGTTTAAATAAAAGACCATAAAGCAGACCAAACATATTTGCTTGCTTTCATAGATGGATCATTATCAGTCTTATGATGGATCATGTGCTGAAATGCCTAAAGTAGAAGGGCATGAAATTCACATTTAAAATTCAGTTTTAAAGATGAACAAATACCAACACCAACTGAACAGCACATGATCTTTTATATAAAAATATGTCTTTTCTACTTTTTCATGAGACTTCCCCCCATTTCACGGCACATTTATTGTTGAAAACCCTAGTTTCAGAAGGAAACATTTTAAATTCAGGGCACCAATAACAATTTCTGCATAATAACTGGTTGTTCTTTAGTATTTTAAATAAAATGTTCAAATTTATCAAAAAGAAAAACAATTAGAGTGACTATATCTGATGGATGATAACGACTTCTATTTTTTTCCTTGGAATTCATCAAGTTTTTTGAATGAATTGAAAAAAAATCTGTAGTTATCAAAAGTTATTCAAACTGCATTACTGCATTTAAAATATCAAGTCAACATTGCATAATAAATATTTTGGTGTGTTTAAATCTCAGATTATAATATGCATGGACATATTTTAATGTTTCCTACATTAACATGTTATTTGTCCCACATACTTGTGGTCTATTCACCATAGGTGTAAATGTCCATAAGTGATTTATGGCTGTCTTAATGAAACCATAGCGTAACCAGTTTGAAATGAAGTGAAAGGTTAAGTGATTTTCTGAATGTGATGTCTTGCGAATGTTTCTAGATATTTATTGATTGGTGGAGAAAGTGCAGGAACCTGTGATGGTCTCAATGACTCGGAAGACTTAATGTGGAGAAAAGGTTGTCTGGGACCAACTCTAAAACAGCTATTGAATTTTTGGGGAACTAGAAAAAAAAAAGATGACTAGTCAAAGTAATTGTCAAATTTTATAATTTGACAATTATAAAATTGTCAAATTTTATAATTTGACAATTATAAAATTGTCAAATTTTATAATTGTCAAATGGTCAAATTTGACAATTATTTGACCAAATTACCATTTCAAATTACCATTTGAAATGGTAATTTAACCTCTTTATTCCTTAGTGCTCAATTCCAACAGACATTCATGTGATTTTTTTAAATTTATTTATTTATTTATTTTTAAGGATACTACCAATTCCAGCCCCACATCAAGGTTTAAAAGATTTAAATGATCTGCTGATCATTTCTTTATGTCTGATGTCAGAGAACTCCAACAGGTCCAACAGGTGGAGTTTATATTTCATCAACTTACTGCTTGTTTGCCAGCCCAAGTGGGACTTATATAGGAATACTCTAATAGCTCTTATGTTAAGAGTATATTATCAAAAATAATGCAAAGACAAGCTAATTCTAACTAAGAAAAAAATACCCTGGAGTGGCAGGTGTCAAAGAATTATTTAGACTTCACACATTGAAGACAAGATGGTGAGCTGTTTTGCAGGGTGTTGATTGATTTCACTTAACAACGGCGTCCTTCCTCCCCGCCAACGCCTGTTCTCCAGCCCTGAGGACCAGTTCAAATTACAGAAGGTCAAAGTTGAATGGCCGGTCTACCAGTAACCAACAAATTCCAGAGGGAATAATAAACCACTGTCACATGGAGCAGCTCTCTGAGATGCAGTAATGCTTTAAACTGCAAACCAATGAAGGATAACTGGTTAATTTCATATGTATTCATTCAACATGAACTAATTTCTTTACGGGAATAGGTGAGATGAGATAATGTGTCAGGTGACATCTATAGAAGGTACAGTGATGAGCAAAAGTTAGAAAATCCTATGCCAACCAGTATCCATATTCCCTGAACATATAGAGACACAGTGCAATGCTTCGTATCAAACTGTATGTCCCATTGGTTCAGTCCAGACCTAAATCCAACTGGGAATCTGTGAAGATATCACCCTTTTCACCCACAGCGTCATCTCGTCAGGGACGACATGCAAGCTCCCATCCCCTGCGTAGGCCTGATAGCCACTAAACTAGGGGAGGGTTATTTGTCATAAGCCCAGAGGCACCAATGGGGTTGTTCACCAAATTCCCCAAACAGGTTACGACCATTCATTCTCATGAAAACTTCTAATTTTAATATTTAATCTTGGGAAACATCAAAGGTGGTTTCATAACATGCCCAACCTCATAACAGTAACACAACATGTATGGGACTCACAGAGATTCAGCAAGCGTGATGTGTATGGTGGCCACCACAGATCCTTCTATAAGTAAAAAAGAAGCCCCGCAGTTGTATCTTTTTTGTGTCTTAGAATAGTGACTTTAATCCCCAGCGTGAAAGCAAGCAGAGATACTCCCTCAGAATCTTCCTTCAGGGTCTCAGGGTACAGCTGTTTAGATAAAGCTCTGCCACTAAGATGGACATTCCTACTTCCTTCATGGGAAAAATAAAGCATTCAATCATCTGTTTAAGCAGAGTGGGCATTGAACGGGCATTTAAAAGATGGATTCTGTAATATTCATTGACGTATCATGTTGCAAAGAAAAAATATGTATCATGTTGCAAATATTTTTAATCCAAAAAGAAATCATCATAAAAAAGTTTTCTTTTTCTTAAACAGAACATTTCTAATTGAGAAATGAACAAATGGATTCCCTGGAATAATAAGCCACTAAGATGGACATTCCTACTTCCTTCATGGGAAAAATAAAGCATTCAATCATCTGTTTAAGCAGAGTGGGCATTGAACGGGCATTTAAAAGATGGATTCTGTAATATTCATTGACGTATCATGTTGCAAAGAAAAATATGTATCATGTTGCAAATATTTTTAATCCAAAAAGAAATCATCATAAAAAAGTTTTCTTTTTCTTAAACAGAACATTTCTAATTGAGAAATGAACAAATGGATTCCCTGGAATAATAAACACATCATGTACTCTTTTGTTAGCTCCATTTATTTATCTGCTGACTAAAGAGTTCAGACAAGTACTCTAAGCTCCTCTGTTTCAACTTTGTCTAATCTGACACAGTACCTTGTTTACTGACTCTTACTGCAGTATCGTGTTCTTGGTAACCAAGACAACAATTTAATTACGTTCACATCCCCATTCACATCTCCGTCCTATCTTCCCAGGACCCACTGCACCCTCCCATTCCTGAGAAAACACTCATCTTCCCACAACATTTATCCAGCAACCCAGGCATTTCACAGCAAATGGCTAATTAAAAGAAAAATTACATGTTCAGAAGGTAGAGCAAAAAATTTTAGTCAGGAAAAAAATTTTTGCTCATCTTTGTCGGAGTCACCAATGGATTGACTTCGAATTTATGAAGTGGGAGGTTAAAATCCCTCTGTTTGCGCTTTTGTGATTAAACTTTATTTTGTTTAGTTGGTGTAAAGATGTAAAAGTCATTATTTCATCAACATTTAAGTTCATTGTTATGTTTTACCCTACTACAGCAGCAGGGATATCCCATTTACATTTGCAGATAAGTATTGCTTGGGAATGAAAAAAAAAAATTAATTTGGCAAGTTGCCTGTTCAAGATGTTTTTAATGGTAGTCTTTAAAATAACATAAAGTGGAGTATAAAATTAATCCCAGTGAAAGACATTTCCATTTGCCTAATGCAGGACTGTAGGCACTATGGAAAATTCAGTTATTAGTCAAGATCTTTCTGAAAACTTGGTTTGCATGTGGTTTTATGTTGTGTTTAAAGGTGCATGAAAAGCAATTAATGTAAATTTTATATTTATAAACAAAAATGAAATTAGGTAAGACAATGGTAGCTTAATCATGTTGGATTTTAATTGACATGTATTGTGCCATAAAGAATCTACCAGTAAGCAGTGGCTTAATAAAATTAAATAGACAATTTTGTGTCAGCTTAGCGCCCGTGATGAATTGCGTTACATGAAATATAATTTTCATCCTTTTCTAACACATACTTTGTACAAGTTGTCATGAAGTATTTCAGACAGTAGTAATGTGTCAAAGTCAAGCATAGACTTTTCCATTTGTATACATGATGTGATGGTTCCACCAGGTGTGTCACAATAACAGAAATTTGGCCGTGTGGCAATAAACACAATGAATGTTCAAGCAGAAAATGACAGATTGGACTGAAGCTGTGCAATTACTGAGATCATCTGTCTTTATGTAATTAGGAATGTCACATTAAGTTAGGAGACTTTCTTGTTCAGTTTATCTCAATACTGCTTCAAACGTAATAAATGTAATTTAAAAATAGAATCTTCCCCCCGGCAACATGCTGGAATGAGAGGGGATGCAACATCCCCACCAGCTCCAGTCCTGTAAAATGTAACCAAAACAAAACTTACAGTACAAAAACATGAACTACCTGTTAATACTTTCCTGCCTTTGACTTCTTTCACACATGTCTGATGTGAGCCAGTTGAGCAATTGTAATTTAAAGACTGCACTTAAAAAGCAGGTATGTGTGCAGCACAGTAATCTGCAGGCACCTTGCTGGCTGCTCATCATCTGCAAACGCCTGGTGCTCATCTAATGACAGGGTACGATTTCAATAAAGAAAAGGCAATTCAGCCTCTTTAATTTGAAATTATAGATCACAAGCAAAAGATCCAATCAGCAATTAAGATTATTTAATTCTGCTTGTGTTATTTTGAGACTTGAGCTTCACAAATTGAAGCAATAGATGTCTCTAGAAAATCACAATCATGAACAACAGCATGAACAGCTATAAAAAAAAAAACTGTAAATTTGGGAGTATCTACAAAAGCTAAAAAATAAATAGAAACCCTTGGGATCTGTTTGAATAAAGTGATTTGAGGCAGGCAGTTGTTTCCCTGAACATGCATAAAGATTCATCAATTAAGCTTTAGAATCATTACACCAATTATGAAGTTCAAATACATCCTGCATTATAAAACAGCAGCTGGTGTGATAGAACATGTTTCTTACTGTTTAGAGATGCAGGGCAATTGACATTTTTCAAATTACCGAACTTTTTTTCTATTATCCAGTGCTGCACTTTAAAGGACATTATTTAAAAGTTGTTTTAAATTGCTTTGTAAATATTCACCATTTCTGGACTCATGAGATGAGCAACATTTAATTTCAGCATTGAGGAATTAATTTACTTTGCGACGTTACAAGAGATGTGAAGCCCCTTCCAACGAACGTCCTACTCTGAGAACCTGACACCTAACCAGCTCTCCGTCCAAGTAATCTTTTGAGTTTTATTGGTTGTTGGTAAACCAATGCAAGGTGCACTTACTGCCACCTGCCGAAATCAAGTAAGCAATTAGCTAAATTACTTTTTCAAGGAGTAATCGCAAGTAACTTTTTCAAGGTAACTGTGACATCACTGCTTCCTGGCAACATGGATTAAATGAACTGGTGTTTAACAGGACTCTGGAGCAATTGGAGACATACAAAGGAGGAAATTCAATCATTTTCATTTCAATCAGCTATGCTGGAGAAGGAAACATCTAAGATATTCAGGACAGTGGCCCCTGAGGAGTAGGGTTGGGGACCAATGTTTTACAGTGTTCTCAAACGACTTGATATTTTGCCAATTTAATGTAAGCTGTTGTCGACTTTTCCCATTAATGCTGGTATCTTGATATAATATTAGCACTCTTTTGAAATGTATATAATGCAGTGTAGTGTAGCATGTCCTACATGCATTTTGCACCAATAATACATGATGGAATGCAATTCGCTAGTGGGCTGAAATAAAATAAAGCTGCAAATTGTAATTACTGCTTGGGGAAAATGTTTGGCTCTAGCTGCAAACAAATCAACAGTTACACATGAAGCAAGGTTGCATTTTGCAGTGGAAACTTTTCTTTCAGGCTGGGCCAATACACTGCCAAGAGCGTGCAGGACGCAGCCGCTGCAGCAAAGGCCTCACCCAGAAATCCTCTCAGGTCAACTCTCTCTGCAGGCCTCTAAACTTAGCTCAGCCCAGAAACATACCAGATCAGAGAATGTTTGCCTGCTCTTGGGTCGTGTGGCAATCCCTCAAAAGAGCAAATATATGTGACAACTGCTCACATTCCCAGGCAACGCCACAAAAAAAAAAAAAAAAGAAAGAAAAAAGCAGTGCAATGAGCTACAATTTTAACATCCACAAGTATGAATAGTGAAGGTCTGCAGAAAGCAAGAGCACAACGCTGTTAAAAGATAGTATTTTAACCACATTGGCTGAAGCAAATAAATCTTCGGGGCCTACATTCAGTTCAGCGAGTGAAGGTGAAACTCCACATCTCCATGCATACAAATTTCCAACTTGGTCAGGGTCAAAATCTCGAACACACACTGCAGAAATAAATCATTAGATTTAACCTGGTATGTGTTGCACATAACTTCTGTGTCCCAGATCATGGTTTAAATACACAAGATGTTTTACGACTTTGTTAAAGGTTAAGGTTTCCCAGACTTGATCTATGTTGAGAAGTCACATTTTTACTTCATCCATGTGTGTGCCATAATCAGGTATTTTAAAGATAGTTTTTCATTTTATCTTTTGTGAAACGCCAACAAGATCCAACTGAAAGACTTTTAATTACTGATGTGGAGACAATTACCACAAATAATTTTGAAATTAATCTCTTCAGACTTCATATTTTCCCAAATAAAGATATATATATATATATATATATATATATATATATATAAGGATGTGGAGACACAGCACAAACTGGAAAGTAAACAAATTTGGAAGTCCTGCTTTCAGCATTTTTGTTGTGCACATATGTGCTGTTATTATGACTGCATTACAATTTGAATGTCAAAAGCAGCTCATTCACAGCAGATTTCACAATGTGATATTTCCAAATTTGGAACGGCGTCTGCATCTGCTGCTGTAAGCTGAATAAGGCGAGATGCACAGCATGCCCTGACCCACAACATGCTGGGAGTAGCGTTGCTAAGTAGAAAAAGGTGGATCAGGTATGATTTCAGTAGAATCAGTAAATGCAGTGGTAGCTATAGCAACACTAAAAGGCTCATTTTTTATATAATCCCTGGATCTGTGGCTTGTGAAGTTCAAAAAGCTGTGTAGTTTTTGTAGGTCTGGACCAAGGCTGGTCTCTCTTCACACCAGAAGTGAATCTCACCAGAGTTTACATGGAAGCAGATTGCGACCACCTCAAAAAGTGAATCTTGGTCCAGCACTCTGGCCTTTTCAAAGCGGTCAGAATATGTCGGGTGTTCATTTTGGGTTGTTGTCTGTGTGATGTGCAAAACATCTGTGGCATTCTTGCTTTACTAAAACTCTGTGTGACCTAAAATTGTAATTATGAATTTAGGAAGGTAAGTGATGTTTCCCAGAGAACAGTTTATTCTTTCAAAACTAAAATAAAAAAAAATCTGATATGCAATGTTACAGCCTTTAAAATACATAAAAAAGCCCACATCATTGATTAGAAGCTTTAATCATTCAGTACTCCTCACATTAACAAGCAAAAAGCTGTATTTTTAACAGCTTTTAATCACCTAACCTTTTGTCCTCTGAGTCATTTTGAAATGAACTGTAATTTAAACAAAATTGTGGAAGAGTTGTGCTCAAATCTTACTTAATAAATTGAAATGCACATCTTCAAATGTCTTACTCGGATTTCATGTTCCTTTTAAATGCCTCTTGCTCATTTGTCTGAGCTCAGCTTTGTTTGTCCTGGGATTTACACACATTTAAATGGACCCTCTCTGCCCCGTGTTTGACATTGATCCTAATGTTTCCATCAGTAAACACTCACACAGCAGATGCATGCAGTTTTATTGGTTGCTATGAGCAATCAACAGAATTGATGGCTCTCTAGCAGAGTGAACAGTTTGTTTTTGGGTGCAGGACAGCAGATGTGTCGACATGTGCACAACCATAAAAGCAGCTCCAGATAGAATATCAATGGTGTTAATCCACAGGACTCTGTCTTCACACACACAAATGCAAGACTATTGTAGTTGGTTTCTAGCAATAAACAGAGTAAAAATTAGATTGAAAACAAATACAATTTCTCTCATGCCTAAAAGTATTTAGGGATTCTAAATTAAGTAAATACATTTCTATATTCCATCTAAATCAGATAAACCCCAGCATTTGAATAATAAAGGCTGGGTAGGGGAGATTATCAAAAAATGGACCGTAAACATGCACATATATGCACTTGCTCTAATAAAAGAGAATCAGTAAACTAAAAAAAAACAACTCTGCTTTATCGTTTTTGTAAAAAGAAAAGTCTCATTGTCTTTTCCACCTGGCTTTTTCTGGGCTCTTTATGACCCCAGTCTTTGCACAATTTCACAAGTCTTTGTTTATCAGCCAAATATTGCTTGACGTTGCCAGTGGCATCAACACAGCCTTGACAATCAGCGTTGTGTACTACTTTGCCAAACACAGACGAGTCTCCAAGATTTATTCTTCATACAGCCAACATGAGTCAGAGCAACTTCTCCTGCATTACCAAGACAAACCTGATTCCTGGATTAAACAAAAACTATGCCAGATCAGTTTAGTTAAAAGCCATTTGTCAAGCTGCTTTGTTCTGACTGCTGGAGATTTCTTTTAAGCAGAAATAATTGCTTTTGAGACCTTTAAGACAAGCTATTGTAATGTTTCAATGATCTGTGGTTGAAATTGAAATGACTTTTTAGTCATGAAGGAATTACAATGATGTAAAACTTTTCTCTGCAATGCTACATAAAATGTTGCCTGGTATAATTCAGTTTCAAGTTTAGATACAACATTTAGATGATAGGGTCAGAGTTCATTGCTAAGAACATAACATAGCACACACATATTGTTTGTGGCCATGTACGTAGCTTTTGAAAATCTTTCTTTGTCCAGATTATGTGCAGATGAGTCAATTGCTATTGAGAAACAATAAAATAATAGACAAATAAATGTGCACCTGAAAACAAAGCTGAGCCGTCTTTGACTGATTAAAAAATTTGAAAACTGATCCAACAATCTTCAATTGTTTTGTGAGAATCAAGCAACATAAAGTTTTATCAACTGTAGGTAATTCTATAATTTTCTTAGAACTTCTGTTGGTTGTTTGAAATGAAATAATTTTCAATTTGTGGACAACTGTGTATTTAAATACATCCTGAGCGCAGAATTTTAGGTGAATAACTTTGAAGCCTAAACCTTTGAAACTGAAAACAGACATTTTAACCATAAATATGTATTTGACGTATATTTTTTCTGTTCTTAAAAGAGTTCTGGAATATTTTAGTTTTAAAATCAATTTCCTGATAAGATGTTTCTATTTTCTGCATCCAACTGGTTGAAGTCAGTACCAGTCTGCAGGAGTACTTGATTGCATGTATGGAAAAACACAACAGAGGCATACTGAGCTAGAAATAGCCCAATGCTTTGAAGGATGAAAATGCCTCAACAGATTTATGTTGCAGAATCTAAAAAGAAGAAAGTCCTTAGCTAATGCTGTGATCCGGCACCATCACTCTGATTTCAACACGTCATGAAAGGTTTTTCTTTAGATGTGTAGAAAATGTGTCCATATTGAGTTACTGAAATATTTATTTTCTCAATAGGCAAGATCAAATTACTGTCACCAGCAGCCCCTATTTTTCAGTTGACAGGGGTACTTTGTTTAACACCACATACACTCGCTTTGCCTCAAATAAAAGGAAAATGTGAACTTTTAAGGTGAACTATAAGATAGATAAGGGGGAAAAATGATAGAGCACATCAAACACTAGGGTAGATGTTGATACGTTCCTCCACTTCATAATTACGCATTAGCTGTTCACTAAAAGTCACACATCACTTATACTGATAGGGGTTACTGTGACATTTTCAGATGAAAAGTTGAGATTGTTGTTTAGAAAAATCTTTGCCTCGACTCATTAGCATGTTTCAAAAACAAATGACAGGTGAGTAAATGTCCTTGTTCCTGTGCGGAAAAAGAACAAGACAAATTCTAATTTGCATTACTGATAAAGCAGTTTATTCATAAAAATAGTAATAATGAAAAACTGTGACTTTCACAGGTCATATAATCTAAAATAACGACAAGTCAGACCATTTTAACAACTCCAAAACCCTTCCAACAACAAATATTTTCACCTTTCAACCACATTTTCACTAAAATATTGCACAAAACTCATTTCACTCTCGTGTTTTGTCTCATTTCATGAATTGAATGTTCATGAGCTTGTCGTGTCACCAAAATCAGATTAGACATTTGTGTGTGAGATATTTATTACTCCTAACAAAATTTCCAGTGCAGTGTTTGGGGTTCCAGAGTTTTACCTCAGAAAGTGTGATGCCTGCTAAAAATTATGTCTTTTTTTTGGAGTACTCCTCTACTGAATAAATGTAAATTAGCCAACACATAATCACTGATTCAAAATGTAAGAGATTCCTTGAGTAGAACCTAATAATATAAATTTAAACCTTTTATAATGTTCTTACAAAGTACAGCTTTTTCCTCAGTTATTTTCTGGGTATTTGCAGAAAATACTCACATGCTTATAAACACAAATGCTGCATTATAAGTAACATTATGCCATGCCAAAGCAAAGAATTAGGCCCAAAGCAAAACATCTGATGGAACACTGAGATCTTTTGAATACCTGAACAATGCTTACAATGGGGTTTCTATCAGAATCAGAGGAAAAAGTCAAACCAAAGCACAAGACTCTAGAAGATATTTAGCTCTGGTCCCCGACTGAGGATGATCAAACCCCCTCATGTTATTTCAGAGTTGTATTCAATCAAATTAAAGATCTTTTGTGTTTGATCAGCCTTCAGGCACATTCAAGCTAACTGGAGCAAATTGGACTGGTAATGCAACTTGACACAGTACATAAATGCCAAAGTCAAAACATTTTTATCACATATTTGGGTACAAACTGAGCTGAAACACCACGCAATATCTTTTACTGTCATCCTCAGTGCACTGATTTTTTATTATTTTTATCAATTTAAATCTCACAATTTTTTTTTTCTGTAAGGGTTCTTTGCTATCAATATAATTGTGTGTCAGCATTAATGTCTATTAATTTTGGATAATAATGCATGTAGTAAGTATAAAAAACCTAACATGAAGAGGATTAAGTATTATGGATAAATTATAACAAATTTTTTAATGTTTCATGGTTTCTCAGTAATAGTTAGTGGTGGACCAAAATGGACTTTTTTGGACTTTCAAGGACTATAACACCAAAAACATAAATCATGCAAAATATCTTTACCTAATATTTCATAGGAACAAAATGAAAAATAAAAATATAATTTTCATAAAATTTTCTCTGCTTTTGTTTTTATGTATTATAGAGATATTATACTTATAACACTGCATCACAGAGTTTATGAAATCACAAGATTTAAGGATAAAGTGCGATCATGAGAAAACTATGATACAAACTAACATAGCGATGGTGCAAATAAAGGTCTCAACCAAATTTTCTTGTTACTGTGGGGGATTCTAAAAAAACATTAAAAGAGGAAGCGTATTGAAGATATCATTAAAGCTGCAATCTTGTACGCACTCACTTTTGTATCATCGCCTGGCTGAGTCGGTTGAATGCTGGCACTAGTGACTTGAACAGGTGATAATGAAAAGCTCTGGGTGGCTTTTAAATAAGTGATGAATAAGAAATGCAAAGAGGACCCAAGCGCATTGCGTGACCTGCATTTTGGTGTGTGACCACTCTGCCAAAGTGACACACAAGCCAGGGCTGTTGGTGCTCCAATTTCTACTCACCACTAATAGACAAGAAAAAAAAGAAAGTATTTGCAATATGAGATTTAGGTATTTGACAATTCCAACTTTAAAAACATTCTTGAATATTTAAACTAGAATTATATGTCTGGGATTCACCTAAAATCATGAATAAAAGCTACTAATTTAAAGCACAGGAGTGCTTTCTCTTCTTCTTCATTAGGATCATCCTCTAAACAACTTTTAACAGTTATGAGGAAGTCAGACTTGTATCATTCTATACAGTAAAAAAACTATTTCCATAATATTTTCTGGCCATCTCCCAGCATATTCAGTCTATAAAAGAATGCTCATGATGCCATCAGATTTTGAATCTGGGTGTTAGACACACACACTGACGCTAACACGCACACACACACACACACACACACACACACACACACACACACACACACACACACACACACACACCCATATCAAAGAGCCCTTCTTGAGGCTTTGCAAAGCAAACAGGTGCTAGATTAAATCAGAAGGGCACAGACAAAAGCCCAGTGTCTTTTACTGGCCTTGCCACCATGAAAGCCAAGTTAAAACCAGGGAAGATAAGCCTACACTAATGTTTAAAGGTAAAGACTTAAAAGACCAATCTGAGTGCCAAGTTAAGAAAAATAAATCAAACAGGCTTTGTGCACACAAGTGTAGTAACTGAGGCAGGGCAACTGAAGACGCTGATTTCTACATGTTGGACTGAAGGAGTTTACAAAAGGATTTTTGCTCATTTGCAGCATAAAATGATGTGAAACATTGATTGTTTACGATACCAGTCCAATAGTGTATTGATGACACACAGCCTTCATCTGGCCCCTTAAGTACACAAGCGGTATCTGGCACCTAGATGTTAACACCAAGTTCAATCCTGTACGTTTGAAGGTTGTGGCTCCATAGACTTGTTTGTGCAGCACATCTCAGTGATTCTCAAATGGAATGAGATCTGAGGAATCTGGAGACCAAGGCAAACACTTTAAGGTGAATGTTTTGTTCCTCAAACTCTTTCTGTAGGAGGGTCCACTACATCGTTGGAAGAAAACAAAACCATTCAGTTCCAAATAAGAGTGACTGGTTTACAACTATGAAGCCCTTACATGTTGGTCTTCACAGCTGATGGTATGTATAAAAGTAACATTCACAAGTAGGACAGAAGCCAAGGTTTTGCATTAAAACATTCCCGAAAACATAATGCTGACTCAGATATGTTGCCATTTTTTTCCAGAGTGGATCCTGATTGCATGTGCTCCCCTGATAAGTCTATTTTAAAATATTTTTAATACAGTTGGTGAGAGACTTGTTCTTACTCGAGAAGAAAACCTGCAACATCTGAGCTGTCCACTAAGGCCTGCAAGAGGTCTCTTTGAGCATCAAGTTCCAGGCCAGATTTTTAGATCCCAGTTCTCTGAAATCCTTACACCCTCTCATTTTCCAAAGCATCCACAAAAGGGAGAAAGTGGTGCCAAATAAAACCCATTCACTAGCACATGCCATGCCGAAGAGACTATTATACTAGTTCACATCATCTGTCGGTGGTCATAATTTCATGCCTGATCAGGGCATGTGGCACAGTTTCACAGTTGAGAAAACATATAACAACTGGTCCTAATAACAGCATTTCTTACAATAATATTTATACCCACTGAAAACCCAAACACAGGAAATTAGATTCATTACAAGGGGCTTCAATCGGTGCTGGGCAAATATTTAGGAAGCAGTCTTACTTGCATAATTAAACATGAACTCAAATTAGAAAATTACTCAGAGCCATTCTGTAATTTATATTCTGTTAGAAAGAATTTGCAAAACAAAAGGCATTTGCAGCGAGAAAAAGTCGGCAGTTCAGTGGAGTAAAACAAGCTTGTGTAGCAACATAACAAAATGCGAAACAGGCTTTGCTTTTTGGAAGCTTTTTCTCACTGGAGAAGTTATGTGTGTCACTGATCTTTGTCCCCTGAACTATGTATTTCTAACTTTTGATTACTTCAAGATGCAAAAACTGTCTTATCTCGGCTTTAAACTGGATACATCATTATTTCCCAAAGTAAAAAATAATCAATTATCTATTATAAGTTGCAGCAAAAGTAGGACAAATATAATATCTACAATGTTTAGGATGGAATATATCAGAAATCAAACACAACTTAGGATCCTTTACAATCAAATATGGTGAAGCGTCAGCCACTGATGAAAACAGACCTCTGAGAACATCAGAAAGAGAATAAATCAACAACAAAGAAAGGGGCAGTGGAGGTCTGCACATGTGTAGATGTGTACCATTATAGCACATGTTCCCTGTCAACAGACAGATCTGCTGTGAGCAACTCTGGTGTAAAGAGGCTTAAGCTAACAGTAAATTAAATTAGATGTTTCTTCTGCTGTGCTATAAGATCTCTAAATCTCTGTTTGTTCTGATCATTTATCAAGAAGCATCACAAAATGTTGTCTTTTCCTTTCTGCTCAGTAGTTTTCTAACAAGGTCAGTGCCACATTTCATGGAGAGCAATGCCTTGAGAAAAGCCAGGGCAGAAAATATTTTATTTCTGTCCTTTATCTGTTCAGTCTGTCCAGGTCTCATGTAAAACCTCCAGAAATACATCTGTTTTAACAGCGCAAACTCTCTCTGCACAGCTCCATTTTACTGACTTAATCCATATTTTCTAGAAACTGTTGCACCTTAATCTTCAAGAGCTATTTGCAAACGTGTTGAATTATTTGCTTTACAGTGTAAAAGTTACATTTATGTTGTGTTAATCCTCTATAAGTGAGGCAGTAAAAAGAGAAAACTTAGTTCCTTTATTTTGTTTTGTGTCATTATAGAATCAATCATATGCAGAACAGATGTTTTATAGATCCTATTGTTAGTATGATCTATAAAAAATCTTAAAATTTCAGTTATATTTCTTTCGTTAGTAGAGTAATACACTTTTATACTTGACTTGCAAATGCCCAAATTTCACAGCAATCTTTTAAATCCGGTTCAGATTAATATCCTGCTTACTTTTAGAAAATACTTTTTTAGACACTCATCTTCTGTCTGTTCCTCTTTCCCATCCATGAACACATATGAAGCTAATTTTATTTGTTTAAAAATGAGGGAAGTGGACAAGTTGAGAAAAAAAATCTGTCTACATTACATAAGCAGAAGAAAAAGTTCCTGTCACGGGATCCGGTACGTTTGTGACGCTCCAGCTGATTATCTGCCTTGTGCAAGAACTTCTGTTAATGTCTGTCCTCAGTTAAAAGGGCCAAGATTGATCTTATTTCAAAGTAGTTCAATGCCACTCTTGAGATTAAAAACTTAAATGCCTGAATGATTAAAAGGTAAGATGATAAACTACAAAGTGTGTTACATAAAGGAAGTCAACGTCCAGACTCAAATGATTGATAATTCCACAGACTCTCTGCCTCTATAGGGGCCAGCAGCAACCAGACCTTGAAGAAGCAGTTCAGTTTATTTTGAAAGGACCACTGCTACCATCTAGTGGAGAACCTAAGAAAATACAATTACAGATTTTTTTTAAACGCAATGTTGTTTTTCATGAGGTAGAAAGAGGGTGGGGGGGATCTTTGTTATGTCACTTTTAATTATTTAAAACTAAAATATGTTTATCATCATACATTTTACATTTTACGAATGTTAATGTTACTGCATGATCACCAGTAGGCACTATGTGTATATTTTCTTTTATAACTGAAAATATCCTTAGGAGAGAAATTTAGAGACTGAAAGGCAGTATTTGTGTCTCTGTTACAATCTAATTTACACCTAAATCAGTTCCTGTTCAAAGCTGAAAAAAACTGTAAAATTGAGAAAATTAACAAACCATTTTCACTGTTTGAATTAAATAAAGTGTTCAGTTCGAACCATAACCATCGAGTTATATCAATGTTTTGTAGGTTGTGGTTTTTTTGTCATTATGATTGTTCAAAATGCCTTGATGTTACGCACACCTCAAGAAGAAGTTCAGGGAAGGCTGAATTACTAATTTAGAAAAAAAATCAGTATGAACAGCAGGCTGTGTTGAATTTCAAAAGCTTATTATAAACCTGAAAGTGGGTGAGATGTGCAGGATTCCAGATCTTCAGAAGAAGCAACCTTATCGTTATAAAGTTAAATCACATAGTGCTCGGTAGTAGCTCATAGCTCTTAAAGTCTCATCGGGAAGAAAAAAAAAAATAATCACCTTGAGCCTGTGTGTGTTTTATCTTTGTGGGGGAAGAATGCCTTGAAAGAAAATAATCTAGCAGAGCTCTCTTCGTTATTTTACTGTGGTAAGACAACACCTACCAGGGAAATGGAAAAAAAAAAAAACAGTACCTTTGGTTATTATCAGTGCTTCTTCCTCAACTATTTTTGATCACTAAATAAATGCCTTTATTACAATTTTAAGGGTGACTGTGTATTTGAAATGCTGCTAATTTAAAGAAGACATAGGTGATTTTATGGTGTGATGTATTTTAAAAGCATAGTGCATGTTTCAACTGATGTACTTAAAGGAACCATATTTTCTATTTTTATGCTTTTTTTCCCTGCTATGTTTAGTGATTCTCTGCATGGATAAAAGGAAACCTGCAAAGAGATGATGACGCACACATCTTATTTTCTGATGGGTGAAACATGTTTTCCTTCAAACGTTTGGAGAGAATGTAAAGAGAGCTGTTCCTTTTTCTGAAAATGTAAAGAATAGAATACAATAGAATACAATTGTCAAAAATATGATCAAACACAAATAAATGAGATTTTATAATGGGCAAAAACTTGATTGTTCAAATTATTAGGTTCACATAGACTGTGAACAAAACCAAATGTTGTTTCTGGTCATGTTCATTTTGATGCATCCACATCAAATATCTGTAAAATATTTGATATTATTAGTTTTAATTAGGCCAAAACATCCCTTTTGAAATAGCTTATTATTAGAATAGCCCATTATTTTGAATTGTTTCTGTAGTTGCATTACAACAGGCTTAGTTTACTGGACATTTCACCACAACTCCTGGCCTAATATTTCTGTGTCTGACTTTATTTTTAAGGAAGTTACAAACTAATCAGTATTTGTCAACTGTTTTCATTCAAGATGCACCTGTCCTGTTTATTCAATGTTTTTTTTTGTTTGTTTGTTTGTTTGTTTTTCGGTTGTTGTTTTTTTGCTGTATGTTTTTTTTTTTCAAGACAAAGCTACTGAAGTAGACGTTGCTCCCAGTAACTTTATGGACTATATTTGTGTTTCCTCTCCATGAATACAGTACTATAACAGGAGGTTTAGAGTTGAGCTCTATTTCTCTCCTAGAAAAGAACATTAATGGATTTTCAGCCCTCATTAGATCTGTGAATCCTTGGTTTTTCTTTTCGTTAAAGGCTCTCCTGGTCCTGCTACTGTGTTTTGCTTTGTTTCCCTCCTGTCCTCTCAATCCCCAGCCAGCCACAGCAAATGGTCTAATATACCAAGCTTGGTTTTCCTGGAAATCTTTTTGTGTTAATAGTCGTTGCTTTTCACCGTAACCTTGTGCTTACTCAGGACTGCTGCAAAATCAAAGATTTTCAGCATCCAGCTCGGATGTCTTAGGTAACATTTAACATTGTATTAGGATGAACTGGATTCAGTGGAAATTAAGTTGGATCAAATTGGATTCAATCTAATTTTAAATAAATTTAACATTTTTACCTTACATGCTTATTTTAGCTAGCAGTTGCTATGAATTTGTGTTTATTCTAATAAACCTACATGAAAAAAAATTTGATTCTATTATTATTGCCAGTTTTTTGCTCATTAAAACTATTATTGCAATAATTAAACACATTAACCAATAAAGTTCTAGTTGTTTAAGTTGTCTATATTGACTTGATTGAGTGACGTGACTTTTATTGAAGTTGCTGGCAACATATGTTTCCCTTTTGGTACAGGACACATTTCAATTCGCATGACAGAAGATAGAAACACAGTCTTACCATCTTCAGCCAGCATCTTCACAAGATTGCAGGCCGAAGTTGACTTGCAGAGTTTGGGCCAAAACACATTCATCTCTGAGACATAGAATCCATCTACTTCCTGAGCATTATGTTGGTTGGACATTCCCTTCATATCTAGGTTTGATAAACTCGGCACCTTCAAGCATCAGTAGATTGTTCCCAAGGATAAACCCGACTTGTACAGCGGCACAATTCTCTTTATAATATCTTGGCTGATTTATTTGACTTTCCCATCATGTCAAACAAGAAAGCAAAGTGTTATAAGTGTGGCCTTATAACACATCCTGTGGTGGGCTTCCAATTAATTCAAATGTGACCGTTAACCTATCAAAACTCTCCAAAGATATGACATCGTCATCTAGGCTTCCCTTCATTGTGCAAAGAGACATCAACAAATCAATCTCTAACATTATCATTTCACAAATTATTGTGGCATTTTGCAAATGAAAATAATTGTGGTTGCTCTAACTGACTTAAAACAGGAGAGGTTTGGCCTGTTTTGACTTCAAACAGTAAGAAAAAAGGCACATGTCTTTGTGTCTGGTGTATGCAATCTTGGAATGGACCAAATCTCCACAAAAAGAAAGGTAACTAGATCACTTTTGCTTGTATGAGAAATCTTAACTTCAGACACATTTCACAATGACTCTACAGGTTCCAAAACCAGAGCAATCAGCAATGGTTAGATTGGTGATTGTTCTGATTGCTGAGCATCTAAAGATATAATATATTTCAAAAAGGGCTAGCAGGTCATCATAAATATTTGATGGATGTAATAATTTAGTAGTTTGGTGAGGAGTCAAATATAAATTCTCATAAATATACCGAAGGATACTGAATTACTTAAAGCACCTGGTGGTTTTTTATGCATAATGTCTGTCAGAAGGCCATGGGTCTATCCAAACAGATATTATTTTACGGGATTTTAACCAAAATCCGTGAAGCGCCTTTGAAGTATTCAGTTTTGAAATGTTGACTATTTATGCATTTTTATTTATTCAAATAGTTTAGCAAAAATGCACAAAGGGAGACCAAGTAGAGGACACACAGCAGAAGACTGGTTTAATATGATTCAGTTCTCACTGCAAGAGAATGTCTGTCTCATACACAAACAACCTCCAATTTCTTCTTATTTCTCTGCTTCTTGTTCATAAAGGTTATTCCAAATGTACTACAAAGTGCACACAGTTCTGCTCTATCATGGCATAAGGAATCACAGATTACTATGTTCTTCTATTTTAAGTTTCTCCTCTGTTTATTTCATTGATCCACCATTCAGATTTGTGCACTAAAAAGAGTATGTTCTTTTTTTGCAGATGAACATTAGTACATAAGTCAGACTAATTAAAAAGTGTCAGACCTGCACCGTTTGCAGCCCCATTTTGTAGTTGTTGTGGGCCAAGATGTGTGTGGAATTTTCACTAAGTAGAAAAGTAAAAGACACAGTCAGACACAAAATCACGTGGACAGTTGTATGACGTCTCTCAGCATTGTGCAGCCAATATTTACTGCAGCTCTTGTAGCCCACTCTGACTGTGGTCCTCTTCCTAATAAGATATGACAAATATGCAGCAGGAATCACTCTTGAGTCATGCACTTTTATGATGTATTGTCGAATGGATGTGACCTGTGCTCTGTCTTTATGGTCAATCTAAACACGCAAAAATTTATTACAATCATCCAACCACACTTACAATATTAGGATACTGACTTGTGGTTTGTTGCCTTCCCCCTACTTGAATCTATGCCATTCTGAAAGCTTGGCCACAATTACACAGTTTAACATTGCAGATAGTTGATAGTCAATAATTCAGTTAACTGCTTGAAGGTGGAAAAACTACTTAATATCTTGCTTTTTGTTATTGTTTTGATCATTTGTTTGGCTAAGTAGCTGGTGACACATTTTCTGTGCCAAACTCAGTATCCAGATTTATTTCTGTCTTAGTGGCTATCAGTGCTTGCAAACAAGGCATTATCAGTTTTCAATCTTACAAAAGTCCTATAAGTTTCTGAAAACAAGACTGTTAAATGTAAATCAGCAGTGCTTACAAAATGTGGCAAACCTAGTGTACAAGACGAGACAGATGCTGTAAAGGCCTGCCAGAGACTGGCGTGTTTCACAAAAGCTGGCTTAAGCTTTCTGTTTCATTTGGCTGGTGTTTCTAAAAGTGGGACACAATTCGATAAAGGAAACTCCCTCTTTTAAAAACCTTTATACAATGTTTGATCCGTTATAATAAACCGAGGACGAGATCCAGACATAAACATTCTGACTGAAACAGAAACCCATTATGCTTCTTTTCTTGCTTGTTCTTTTATTTATGGGACCTGAAAATAATTTCACAACAGAAAATAAATATTGTGGCCTGTTTTTTTTTTTTCTTCTTCTTCTTCTCCTTCTTCTTTTTCTAGGTCAGAATTTGATCAAACAAGATTAGTGGAATTGTCCTCAAGTATTACTTTGTACTGAAGATTAGACTTATTTAAGTTAAATCCTCTTTGAGTGACAAAGGTTCAAAATGTCGTTGCAGAGATTGATAAGTCTTAAAAATATTGCCATGTCTGCAATATAACACACAGTATATAACACACTGTAATTGCTTTCCTTTTATGTGTGCTGTACAAATGGGTAACATCAAAAACAATTAGCCATGACAAAATAAAAACAGAAAGAAAGAAAGTTTGAAAAATTGTGCAAATAGACAAATTTTCCATAAATAATTTGGAGTTAATTTCTGCTGAAAATCCAACTGTTTGTGCAAAAACAGAAATGCAAGTAGGTGGGGTTCTAGTTTAAATTGAAAAGTCTATTATTTTAAAAGCTGCAATATAGACTGAACTGATATTTGTGCTTTCACACAATTAGATTTGAGAACGTTCATCTTTGTCGTTTGCTATTCTTATCTACAGGTGAGAAAAAACAGATGCCGGCATCTGTAAAAAAAAAAAAAAAAAAAAAAAGAAAAAATCCAATAACAGCTGCTATTTATTTAACCAGCAAACAGCCTGTTTGTCTGTACAGAATCATGGATGGAATGGAACTGTACTTTACTCTTGTTTTAGGTTTTAAAAGAGAATGTAATGTTTGACTAATTTCAACCAAGAACTATGAGAGAATCTGTGTGAGTCAAAAAAACTGTAGATTTTCCAAGCAAATCCTGTTGCTGGAAAAGTAGAAAGTTTAAAGGAAACCACAGGAGTATTGCATGACAAACTTGTGTGCTTTCATTCAATGCGGTGGGGGACTTCAATGCAGCCCAGATGAAGAAAAAAAATATATTTCATGACAACAACAAGACAAAGGATGTTCCAAAGCTGGAAGACCAAATAAAAAGAGAAAACTTAAACTGGAAACAATCAAACTGAGTTTGACAAAGAAAAAAAACTTGAAAAAGTAAGACAATGTCAAAAAAGTGAGTCTGATGAGGAGCAACAGAAAAGCTGGAAGTCTGTACTGAAGGAGTAAAAGACTACAAGAAAAACAGGTGCAAAAACAGGCTTCTAAACCTTCATTTTCTATTCACTTTAGGACCTGAGAATAAACTTAAGAAATACAACAGCACAAAATAAACAACAAAATATAAAATAAAGATTAAAATACAAAATGCAAAAGTAATTCATAGTTGTAGTGAATCACTTATTTCTCATCATATAGAGTATTCTATTTTTAGTTTCTTTGCAACATTTAAATGTTTTATATTAACTATTTTAGCATCAAACATAACTTCAGTAAATACAGCAGTCATTAAAGTTAGGTCGCTTTCCAAATCAACCATGTCCTACATGCAAAACTAATTGCCTCTTGAATTTTCTGTGATTAATGAAAGATTTTAAAAAGCTAATTTTACCAATTATATTTGGGCTTGACTACTTCCAGAACTGTGCAAACAAGAGTCCAAACCTGTCAGACCACATGAATTGGAATGACAAATCTCAAAATACAACACATTGTGCACCAAAGGCATTCTAGACCAGATGAAAAACAAGGCCAGTGACTTGCATATGTCTGGAAGTGGTTAAAAAGCCATTTCAATGGCTTTGGGACTTCAGCAAAACAATGAAAGACATTTTCCACAAATGAAAAAACCATGAAATAGTATTGAACCTTCCCCAGAATAGTTGGTGTTCCAAACATCTTCCTGGAAGGAACGCATCAACGATTCATTCAGGAGGTCAGGAAAGAACTCAAAGCAACATCTAAAGCACTGCAGGTCTTTCAGTTAAGAACGTGACAAAGCAAAAATGGCCTCCGAGTCAAAAAAAGTATCAAGTACACAACAACTGAAATTAATCATATTTTCAAATTTATCGATGTTATTGTGGTACAAATAGTAAAGAAAACGCTAAAAGTAAAATTTCCAATGATACTGTCAATTTAGATTTTTAGTCAACATTTGCAATTAAAATTTACTGAGAAAATGATAGATCAAAATTCTTAACATATGACATTTTTCGCGATAACTGATAAACGATATAATGAATGCCCGCCGCTAATTAGAATCCTTATTACGATCACATAGTCACCAATCTGAGATTCAGTTTTTATCAGGTTTAATTTCTTATTACCAATGCTTGGGGGAGGCAGGAGTGACTTTGTTTAACTAAATTAAAGTCTATTAATGTCTATGAGACTGTTCTACAATTGAACTGCTGCTGTTCATTAAATGATTTTTCACACCAGCCATCAGAATTATTATTGCTTGTCATGTGGATCTTAGCTGGAGTACAACTGGAAGGTCAGTGTTTTTCAATTACAGATTGTATTACTGATATCTGGTATCAGATTCAGGTGTTAGCCTGCATGCTGCAGGCTACATAGACTGAGACAACAGGCATTGTGATAACTTAGATGAGGCTATGAGTAAGATGTGGGGAATTTTCATATTTAGAGTCTTTATAATATACCTGTTTGGAGAGTAAAAATCTAAACCAGAAGTAGATTTTGAATCAATAACATCAATAAATCATTTTGATTCTGATTTAAATATATTGTCATATCATATACATTATGTTGACAATAAAAGTAAAGAAAGAAAACATAAAAATCATCACATTATTTTTGTCCATACATCTTTCACTGTAGACATATCCCTGCAAAGTGGTCTGAATATGAAACACACCTATTTTTCTACAAGCTTTTTCATTTCATCATCACAATATTATTAAAAAACACACAACCATTGCATTCAGCTATTTTTAAATATATTAACATTTAATGATCCTCTCTTGGAACCAACAGTGGACAAATACTTTAAACAGTAAAAGTAACAATAACAGTCACTCTTAATATAATTCTTTCCATAGAAAATAAAACATATATATAATTGTCCTGCCTAAATGAACTCATAATGGAATTGTTTAAAATTAAAATATCATCCCACATACAGTTTATTCTTGAGTTCCTTATATTTGAGATTTTTTTGTTTATTTTTCTTTCACTTAACTCTGATTTGGGAGTCATTCATAAAGCCACTGGATAAATAAGTGTTTTGTCTTAAACCAACATTGATTTAAAATTTTTTGGTGACTTCCTAAAGTTCAAAGATTGAATATCTGTGAGTATCATTGGTATTACCAAAGACTTTAGGAGCATAAAAGAGCATTTTACCACCAACAAGGTGATTCCAAACAGCTTTAGGATAATTTATTTCTCAACATATCTGCTGAGTCTCTGTAGGATTATCTTTCTGAGACATAAAAAATGACTTCCAGGTACTATGATAGATTTTAATCCAGAACTATATTATAAGTGCATCCCTGCAGCATGATGCTGCCACCACCATGTATTTCTATAGGGGTGATATTAGGGTGATGTGAAGAGCTAGTTTTCTACCCACAAATAACATCTACATTTTTTCTAAAATGCTACACTTTGGTTTCAACTGACCAGAGTACTGTCTTTCTCCTGTTTTCTCCATCTCCCACATGAACTGTGGTAAACTTTAAACAGCTCTAAGCCTCCTTAAAGTTTCTGTCACCACTGGTTTTTCTCTTTTCACTTTCAAAAATGTCATTTTTTTTGTGGCGTGCATAATCAGTTGTACAGTCGTACTTCTCCACAAATGCATCTCTGACATGTTTGTTCTGTTTCTTGGTCTCCATCACTAACATCACCTATCAAAGCCTCAAGCCCTTCACAGTCACATTGCATTTAGACTGAAATTAAAGTTAGTAATTAAACTAGTTTAATTACTAACTAGGTGACATGTGACAGTAATTGATTTAGCTGGATTTTAATTAAAGATGTCAGAGTAAAGCTAGCCTCACATGCAATATGTGCATCACACTTTCCGGTGTTTTATTTGTAGCAAAACTAAGCCATCTATATATCTCCTCTCTTTGAGTTCCCAAGTATGCATCACTTAGTATTAATGCACAACATCAAACACCAATACAATGCTTTGGAGTTTGTGTCTCTTCTCTATAAAACTTCTGATGGTGTGAATCCTTCTGCTGTATAAACATCTGTTCTTTCTTGGAAACGAAGAAGCATGCTTTAACAAACACTTCTAATGCCATGATCATTACCTACTCATTTTATTGCAAAGCAATGTCATGCAGCAACAACATGCGTAGTACCATCCACCTCAACCTTTTCATGGACCATTCACATCTCACACACCACAGAAGCATTTTATTTCATTCACAGCACCAGAGGATTTTATGTTTTAAATGGAAAAACTCTACTTTCAAATACGCTCTAACTCAGAGTTGCAATTCATTAAAATATTAGGCAATTTAAAGGTGGCTGTAGAACATAACACAGTGCATTACATTAACAGTTCATGTTCTGACCCACAATGATGATGAGCAAAGTCAGCTAGTAAAGGACAAGGAGGGTGTATAATAAATTCATTTTAAAAGGTCAAATCCATTTGGTTTTCTTTCAAAATGTAATATGAGTTTTAAACGGTCTGAATCTTTGTTTTTTGTGTTTGTCTCTTCCTATGACAGTTTGATTCGGTGGGACTACCCATGCAGGCATATCGAACAGCTTCACTATGTAGAGTATTTACTGATAATTTGAGCACATTTCGACATTCTGGCCGCATCGTTTTCTTCTTTGCAATGCATTTTCAATAAAATATTTCTGTCTTTCAAAGCTCTGCGTTTTTTTTTCTTTCTGTCTTTGTTTTTTTTCTTTTGCTCTTCTCTCCCAGCTTTATGCTCAGTATCTTTTTTCTCCCTCCCCTCCCTCTCTCTGTCCTTCTTTTTCTCCCTCCCTTATTTTTTTTTCTTTTTTTCTTCTTGAGCCGCTTGCTTTTCATTCTATTTTCTTTCATTGTTTTTCTTTTCTCTCTCGCCTAGGGACCCCATTTTTCTCTCTCTCTCCCTCTTTCTCTCTCTTCCTCTATTCAGGTTTTCTTTATTCTCCTTTCTGAATAGTTGTGGTACTTTAAGGGGAAGGGGAAGGCGAGGAAGAGGGGAGGGAGGTTAGTTTCAGTCAAAGCTGCAGAACAAAACTTCCTCCCACACCACATGCAGTGTCTCTTGGAATGAGTTTGTCACTGACTTGAAGACACATCTCCCCCCTACCACCACTCCTATGTGTACCACCATGGATGACAGCCTTGCAGTGACTTGGTTTTAGGCCAGCAGACATCCACATGTTCCATACAGACTATTGTCCTCCTAAATATCAGGAAGAGTTGCTTGTTTGTGCGTGGAGTATCACATGGTGACACATGATGCGTTTTAAAAACCAGCCCCAGCCGTGTAGGAATACGATTATCTCCCGAGTGAGGTGCGTGGAGGGAGGCATTTGTGCTTCATGAAAACATCTTCATTGCTGCAGAGGACTGACAAGCTGCCTCATACATGCACAATCTCCTCCGCTGTTTGGATCTCGCTTGGACCTTGCACAGATGAGTCCAGTTCACAAATAGCAAAGCCACACAGGCGGTTTGCAAATGCAGCAATATGCAGGAAGGAAGAAAGAAAAAAAACTATTAGTGAAGACACGCAAAGACAATTCGCAGCAGCCAGTTAATCTCCAGATATCATGACAGAAATCATTTCTTTCTTTATGACAGTGAAAGACTACATCCACCTGCACCTATGCTTCCCGTCTCACACACGCACTCACATTCTCTCTGAGATGGCTTAATGCATGACTCAATGGCGTTGAAAGAAAGGGGGTTGGATAAATTGGAAATGATTAAAAATGCAGAATTGACAGGGAAACCGATAAAAAAAAAAAAAAAAAACTTTCTCTTCTCTTCTATAAGTAAGAACCAAAACCAGCATGATGGAATGGCAGGCTTGAAGGGGAGAGAAAGGTGAAAGACAGATGAAAGTGAAGAGAGATAAAAGCCAGAGTGAGGAGGGTGTGGGATAAAGCAGGAGGAAGGGAGGCAGAGATGAAAGCAAAATGAGAAAGATAAGAACAGAGTGAGAGAGACAGAGAGGGAAACGGAGGAAGAGATAGATAGTGTACGGAGCGGAGAGAGAGGTAACCATGGAAACAAGAGGAAGGTACAAAAGAAGAGATAGACAAAGGGGGTTTGATTTAAAAAGAATGAAACTTGGACGAGAGAAAAGTAATTCCGACAGAAATTTGTTACCAGGAGGTGGAGAGATAATAATATATATATAAAAAAAAAAAAAAAGAAGAGGAGTGACAGCAATGGAGGGACAGCGTCTGAATGTGGACGCCCGCACGCGGGCGCAGGAGGCACTCCAGAGACCTCCAGTGTTAATAGGCTTCTGTGGTTCATTGTGGGCCTCACCTTGAGTAAATCTGGGGCCATATCTCTATGTAGGACACTCGCAAAGCAAAGACAGTCAAATATCCCAGGTTTCCCTTTTTTTATGTCCGTCACACACAGATTTCACATGTAGACGCAGAGACTATATAGTGTGTTATAATCATAGTTTGCCATGAAGCATATAGCAGGAAGAGACTAAAATAGGATAAAGTACCTTAGCGAGATTCCTCTGCCACCTTGCTGCAATGAAAAACTGCATTTCTGATAAGAAGGTATAAGTTGGTCCTGTTCTGTGTTTGCTGACTTATTGAATGAACTTGGGGTGCATGTTGAATTCTGTACAGCAGGCTATCCATTCCCAATGAATAAATGCAACGTGCCCATATATTAGGATTCATATTTGTATATCTATATAGAGTTACAGACAGACAGAGAGGGATTTTTTTTTATTATTTTTTTATTCTGTGGTTTTTGAGTCTCTTGTGGCTATCCCTCCTTCTCCCTTCCCCCTCTCTGTTTTTCTCTCCTTTCTGTCTTTCTCTTTCGTCCTCTGTCTCTGTTTCTCCCCCTCCCTCCTCCCTCCCTTCCTCTTTCTCTTGATCTCTCTCTCCTCCTCTCTCTCCTGCTCTCTCATGCCCCCCTCTTTTTCTCTTTCTCTATTTCCTTCCATAGCTCTCTGTCTCACTCCCGCGCCCCCCTCTCTGTTCCTTTTATATCCTCCTTGCTGAATGCTCTTCTCCTCTCCTCCCTCAACTCTGTCTTTTCTCCTTTATATTCAGTCTCTTTTTTTTTTCAAGCTCTCCCCACACTCTTTTCTCCAATGTTGTCTCCAAGCAGAGTTATTTCATTGGTAATATTCTGTCTTTCCATTTAGTAACTCCGCTGCAAAATGGAAAATGTAATATTTTATTTAGTTTTCCTTCTGTTATGTTTTACTTTTATTTGCTTTTTTTTTCTTTGCTGCTCTGGCCATCTCTGCATCCTGTCAGCCAGTTTGCTCAGGAATGATTTTGCAGAGAGAATTGTTTAAATATTAAGACTACGGAAAGGGAAGAAAGCAAGCAAACAAGAGAAAACATCAATACTGAAACCAAAACTTGAAGTTGAAAGAGACTGCTGCAAAAGTTGCTCTTCTTTTTCATGACGAAGACCCTCTTGCTTCTTCTTACCGACCTTAACCAAAGAAGCTCTACAGGGTGTGGCTACTTTTTTCTTAGTGTTTTCCCATATTCCATCTGCATTGCTACGATTCGAGTTGTCTTGATTGTCTCTTCTGCGCTTATGAAAATCCCTGCTGTTTTTTTTTTTCTCCATGTGAAAGCCTAATTACAGCAGGTAATCATGCTTGAGACTTACTATTAAATCAGCATGCCGTGCAGAGGTGAGACTGATCCAGCTCTGGAAATAACAGAAGGTGTGTGGGCTTGATGCTGCAGACACAGGTCGGAGAAGATGGCCTGCAGAAAAGAAAAAAAAAAACAGTGACATCACTCCCCCCAAAAAAATAAACAGGAAAAAAAATGTTCACAACCAAGAGGGAGCTTATTACTCTCAATGAGAATTCTTACCTGAAGACTGAAGAGACAACTTCCTTAAAACAGAGCAGCACAGCTTCCAGTTTGCCTGACAGGGAGAGGATGTTGAATTATGGCCATCACCCGGCACAGCGTCTCATACGCTGAGCAAACTGGGGCTGCATGGTGCCTGTCACTGGGCTGCATGGAGAAACAGAACTTACTATATAAGCTCAAGGCGTTGACTGAAAGTACAGAGAAACCAACGTAACAGGAGCAAATATGTGTGGAAAGCCTTGACATATATGGAACCATTTTTACAGAAGAATAATCTCACTGTGATTTGTGAGAAACCACAGTAACAGACAACATATATGAGTATATAACTATAACAACATCACTGAAAACCACTTCTAGTTAATACAAGATGTATTTAGTAGCAACTGCAGCCGAATTATAGTGTTTCTGTAAACCCCTGAATCCAAGCCTCTACATGTAAATTAAAAAAACAAAAATAACAAGTAAAACACAAAATCATTATTTGTGACAATCATGGCACCATCCTACCTCGTTTCCCCCAACCGTGCAGTTATACTTTGGACAGTTCAATTTTCCAATACAACAGCACTTATGCTGTCTTCTGGAACATTTTACGAAGTTGAAGCATACAGAGACAGGGATTTTTGACCATTCTCCTTTGAACACTCTTTTTAGATCTTTGGCTCTCAAATGTTGTATTAGACACACAATCTTAATTTTCCAAAAACATTTTCCACAACATATTGACAGACACAAATACATATTTTTGACATTTTTAGCTGGTTAAGTGATGACACATAAAGAAGACAATTACAAAAAAGAAAACATTCTTTGAAAGTTAGCATTGAAGCAATCAGATCGCTGTAACCGCAGAGATGGTTTGTGACATAAGAAAGGCGAGGCATAACCAAGAGCATCTTGACTTGTCAACAAAAGCCTCCTTCTGAACTTGTTTACAAAGTTTATCAAAGGCAAATTTGGAAGAATTTGAAATTTCTTTGAATTTTTCTTGATTTAAAATTTTTAGAAATTAAATAAATAAATAAATAAATGCAATAAAACAATACAAGGCTTTGAAGTTTGATAGTTATCTCACTGATTTTAGGATTTCTGCTCCCTGAATCTCTCAGCTGGTAAAAGAAATCTTTCTATCTAAAGTAAACCAGCAGACTGCATTGAGTCATTGATGTTGCATCAATCCATCCTCTTCCTCAGCAAGCATTTAGCGACAGTGGGCATTTCAGTGGCATTGAGTTTTTAACTTTGAAGCAATCACTCCTGTTAAGCAAGATAAATATGGCCAGTGGCTGAAAGATCTTTCACTCTGTGTTGCACTGCATTTATACTACAGAGAATGGAAAGATAAGAATTAAGAATGTGAAGTTCCTAGAAAGCCTGATAAGCTTTAAAAAGTGTATAACTTTCACTACTTTGCTGCTGATTATTTATTTGAGACAGCTACTTCTTCACATGGAAATGTTTCCCTTCTGAATAAAATACGTCCAATTAAAGTTTAGCTGTTTTTTATTAGATTGTAGTACTGCAGTAGAGGATAAATTCATTTTAAAGCTTTTCCCACAACAAATTTGCCTGCATAAAAAATGTATTAATGGCATTTGCTTTAACCCCCTTAAACCAGGAAAGTAAGTTGACATCGATGAATTGCTTGTAATTCATTGAGGTTTTTCTCAGGGGTGAAGCAGACAGTTGATATCTGGATCTGTTGCACCCCACCACCACCGCCTCTGCCACCTCTTCTCTGTCCCTCCCTCAAGCTCTCCATCTCCTTGACTTGCTCTCTTTCTCT